>JASDQU010104999.1:85334-106686 GCA_032191745.1 Picea mariana
TGAATTTGTCTCTTTAGTAGATAGACCTATTTTAGACTAATCTTGATAGAGTAGGAAGTAGTCGTACTTTGTTTGTCTACAGGGCTTATCGAGGAGCGAAAGATTGGAGCTCAACTCGGAGCATGCAGGGACACACACTGGTAAAAGGTACTTATTTTCTCCTTCCTCTTCACACACTAGTCCACCTAGATCTAAAAGGAAGTTAGTGACCATGATAAGCACTTTCTGTCTTGGAGTTAAGAGTCTATCTCTTTGAGGAGATCTACCTGTCCGCAGGGAGATTTTCCTTCAACAATGATAACCATTTGAATGCCAACCCATTTTCTAGAAGATTCCCTTCTAGAACCCTCGAGACTTATTCCCTTTTCCAAGCTTGAAAACAAGTTCTCACCCTAAGTATAGAGCACAGTGCGAGATATTCACACCCTATATGAAGGTGGCCTGCAAGAATGGGTCATTCTCGCACCCTAGGCTATAGACAGCCTGCGAACTCACTTTGAAAATATTTTTCTGGAAGGAGATAAATGCCACTTTTCTCAAGAGAAAGTTCTTGTTGGGATATTGAGTACACTATTGTCAATACATCACCAAGATGAAAAATCATGTGTAACAGTATTAAAGGTAATTCTATGCCCTTCTACCAATTTGCAACTTCAGTAAAAATCCTTTCTGTGCTCTCTGGAATCTTGAAGAAACCTGATTTTAGGTCTTTTTGAATTGATGTAATGGAGTCATTTTGGGTGTTGGTTAGATTCTTTTTGAAGTATTGGATGCCACGATATCAATTTTTTTCTATACAGAGTAGAGGACTTTGGAGAATGTCAAATGCCCAATGTTTTTTCTAGTTCAAATATGTCAATAGTTGGTTATGAATCTTCTTTCACATGGAAACGTCATTCAAGGATAGATATTGATACTAATATTATGTCAAAGGAGGATTCCAATAAATGGAATGCACAACACCCATGTTCAAGAATTTAGGCATCAAGCTTTGACTGGCCCTTTTTTGGTTGTGTGTCATAGATTATGGACTCTGACTACTCACACCGAGTTCGATTTATTAATCTTGGGAGTTGTAAGTATAGAATTCTTAATTATCCTCGACAAACTTGGTTTAAAAAATGTTTTCAGTCACTTAGAGTGGTCTTTTTGGAGCATTTTATATTTCATACCTGATTTATTGTTCATACATATTCATTTATGTTAACAACATCTCCAAACTGCTCAATTCTTGCCACAAAAGTTGAAATTGGTAGAGAGTAGCCAAACTTGACAATGCTCATAGGTAATATTTATTTCTCGCTTCATGTAGGCATGGTTATACCTCTAATATTATCATTATGCATCATTTGGAAATAAGATATTAGAGCTTTTATGTTTTTCTCTTATTACTCTCTCTATTTTAGTGTTCTTCATAGGGGCCTAACATTTAACACATGCTTTTTGATCCATATTTCTAGAATTTTATCATATTTTTAGATATTAATAAAAAAAAATCATCAAAAATTCAACATATATGAGTGGCTATGTTTAAAGTTCCAATTTTACCTTGTTGATTTGCAAGTAGTTAGAGTTAATGTCTTTTCATAGGCTAGAAAATAGTTTGTTTGTGTGTTGATATGTATGAACACATTTATTTCATCATCACGAATGTACCTTCATTTGTTGTCCTTCATTTCCATTTAGTATTTTGCACTAATGTTGGGATATAGTTAGAAGGTATAGTCCTAGATAGAGCTTTGTTTCCCAGATACATCAAAAGGCAACTTCCACGTGCCCTTCTAATTAGAGACATAACATCTAAGATAAGGACAATCAATGTTATTCAAAGACTCCTTGTTTTCAATTTTCATCATTATAGGGATATTATTGTTCTAAGTCATTGCTTTCAATTTTGATCATTGTATCGATGTTTTCTATTTCTATGTCATTTACTATTTTAAAAATTATCCTTGCTATTTATGAGAGATTTCAATTTCGATCATTATAGTGTTATTTATTGTTTCTAAGTAATTGTTTTAAATTTCGATCATTGTTTAATTATTTCTTGTTTCCAAGTCATCTATTGTTTTAACAATTATCCCTTTTATTCGTGATAGAAATGAAATCATTTACAAGGAAATATGTCAAAGATTCATAGATGTATAGAATTACTTGTTCAATTGGCATAGTTTATTGTAATTGTATGGTTTATATGTTGGATTCAATTGCTTTATACTATACTAAAACAAGAGTCATTAGTGAGCATTATTTTTAAATGTGTGAGTTTGTGCAGAAACTTCCAAGAAACTCTTGTAAAATTATCATCAAGTGATTCACTGGATTGTAGTTTCCCTATTAAATTTGATTTGAAAGAAGCTTGATAATGCTATAAATGCTTTTTTTTTATAGAAATTTGTATACATATCTTCCATCCATTTATTGGAAGAAGAAAAAAAAATTATTTTTTCATAAGTGTTTTTAAAAGGTCTTTATTACCTGGAATTGCTCACTGGGGGCTCATACCAATTAATGAAAACTAAAGAAATATATAAATCGTCAAATTAAACTTTTGGTGGTAAAGATAACTGTGAACCCAAGGTTTGAGGCATCAACGTTTTTTTTTTGTGTGTAGAAGGATTTTTCCTATTTGTGCATACATTCATCAAATGTGCAAAATCAAACTTTGTATTGTGAAAATACCTAGCAAGGTCTTTATCAAATTGATGAAAGGTTGAATCTGAGGAAAGTTGTCGTAGGAATGCTATATCTCAAATGATATTTCCAATGGCAAGCCACCATAAGGTCCATTTTATTTTAAAAGAAGGAAGATAACCTTTATTCTAGTCTGAAATGAACGCAACGATTGCATATTGTATTTTCTCTTTCTCCCTAAATTTGGACTTGTGTTTTTTATCAACCTAATTGCCCCATAAATGTAGGTAAAATCAAATCTCTTAGAAGATAATTTTTTACTTGGAAACAATCCAAGATGCACACCATGAACAAACCTCGAGACCCAATCTCTTAGAAGTAGAATTTAGAGGGAAGAGGTGATTTTACTTGAAAACAATACAAGATGGACATTGTTGGAGCAAGCTATTTTGGGTAAATTTTCGGAATCACGCAAGAGAATATCACACAACAAGTTAGCAAAGAAACATTGTGCATGGAAGACAGTTAGAGCATATTCCAGAGCCAACATGCGAAAGGATGAATTTAGTTAGGAGTTTTGGGACATTGTTTCCACCTTGTAACATGCTAAGCCCTAATATCATTGTATAAATATGTAATGGGTTTTTGGGGAGAGGAAATATTGGAGAGTTGAGAGTCCAGAGTTGGGGAATAGCTCGTAATTTCATTACTATTGGTTGTATTTTTGAGTTGTTGAGTATGAATTGAGTTGAATATCAATCAAGAGTTATGTGTGCATTAGCATAGAAAGACTTGGGCAGGTTCGGGTTTTAACTGAAGATTATTTTATGAGCACAGTGTGCACCTGTTGTATGAAATAAATATGAATGAATAATATAAGAATCTAGTCATTATGGACGTATCCCTGTTGGGGTGAACCACGTTAAATTCTTGTGTCTTGATTTTTTGGATGTTATGATATGTTGGTTTACTATGTTTGTTGCGCACATGTAGTAGTTTCTTAATGGTTAATATGAGCATGTATCCGATGGTTCCACGCACATTTTGAATGGTTAAGTAAGATAAATCTGTAATATGTTATTATATTGTTATGAGTTTGCGCAAAGAATATATGAATGAATGTTAAGTAAACATTAAGGATGAATGCCTCATATTCCCCCATGATTGTGGAAACCTGGTTCTTGAAGCCTCATAGGTACCTCAGGTGAGACTTCACCTGCTTGTGGGTGATGCCAAAAGGGATGATATCTTGGGATTTGTTCATGAATTCATGTTTAACCTCGGGTCTGCTCACTATGTGCCAACAAATGGTTTCATTGTCGGGATTGAGATTTGTGAATGAGGGGGATGTAGAGGCCTACTAAGGAGGATATTGGACAATGGTTTAAAACAAAGGAGATCAAGTTGGTTGTAGATTAGAATAGGAATCCATAGATTAGTGTAGAGGAATGGCTATGTGTTCACATATTTTCCTGAAAATTTCTTCGCTGACTTCCTGAATATTTAAACATAGTGGATCCATATATTTATTAAAAAGATCAAAAGATATTGGACTGTGGTTCAGAATAATTGGACTCTTGAATTGATTTGACAAGTTAATGCAGTAAGCAATAAGTGATCATCCGTAGTTGAATACTAGTTGGATAGTGTGTTGGGAGGTTGTATTACTAAATTTTCCATAGATTGTACTCAGTAGTATAGTGTTGCTGAGAGGGAATTATTTAAAGGACCACATAGAAGATACCTGAAGTCACTATCTATGTGGATTAATATGTTGTTGTGCAGCAAAGGATTTATGACAATGGAATCTTATTGCTAAGCACCTTTGAGCACATAGGGGAACTGGGGGATGAGTAGGGAATGATTTGATCATAGAGAGGGATGAAGAGAAGGAATGAGGAATCGATGGGCTGAGGATGTTGAGAAAATAAGAGTGTGTAATGAATGAATAAATTAGAGTATTGCACAATGGTAAGAGATTTAGACTAAATAAGAAGAGGATTGTGGCTAAGAGAGAGGGGAAACATAATGATATCGAGGAAAGAGACACTAGTGTAATACTCCATATCGAAGAAATTTTGTGCATAGAAGAGGAAAATATCTTTCAGCTCAGTCGAGTAGAAGAGGATCCCACTCATATATGATTCTGCATCAAACCCACGACCCTGTGTGCGTCGCCAAGAACTGAGGTAAGATCATAAACATTTTCAATTGTAGTTAGTGAAGGCAGTAACAATATTATTAGAAGTAATTAGAGTAGTGGAAGTAGGATGCCGGGTCAGAAACAGTTAGTGTTATCAGGAAAGAGTACCACACAGAAAACGATGGAAGGAGTAGATCCCACCTTAAGGATGCCTCACTTTCAAGGGGTTGGTTTAGAAGATCAAGAACAACATTTATTCATTTGTGACACAATATGGACTATATAGAACATCTTATACAGTGATGTGAATATTACGCAATTGGTGATTAATTTCATAGATCATGCATTATTATGGTACATGAAATATCATAACACTACGCCTGTAGGACAAATTAGAACATTGGCAGAGGTACACAAAGCCTTGTTGAAAGAATTCTAGAAGCCTAAGTCTCAGTCATAGTACATTACAAAGCTGAAGAAAATCAAGCAGATAGTAAATGAATCAGTGTGGGACTATGATCAAAGATTAAAAATACTAAAGGATCGGTTGACATTCGAGATTCCAGATGAGCAATGCAAAGAGTGGTTTATTGTAGGATTATTGACACATATATGTTTCCCTTTGATGTAGTAGAATATTGTGATGCAGTCATAAGCTATGGAAATTGATATGAAATTGGAAGCATCCCCTGTAAGAGAGAATAATGCAAGGATGAATCAAGTTCAGTCATAGTTGGTCGCACTGACTATTTAGTTACAATAAATTATGAAAGGAAAAGAAAAGCGTGAGGTAATTTTGTGTATCACTTGTCGAACAGAGGGTCATCATAAGGATGAATGTACAACCTTTCAAAAATATTTGAATATGGGAGCTCCAAATCCATTAGGGCTATGGTGTGAGATTTGCAAGATGATGGGTCACCACCCTCATAACTGTCAGTTGATGTAGAAAGATTGGATTACCAGGAGGAACCTATTTTGTAACTTTTGTAAGTCCATAAGACATGAAGAAAAGGATTGCCACGCATTTGATTTGATGAGGGAGAGAAATGTAGATGCATAAAGAGTCCAAGGTGAAGAATCATAAGGAGGAGTTCGAGTATATAATACTCCCATAGGTTTTAATCAAGGAGGAATAGGAGAGTTTAGAGGTCACAATAGAGGAGGATCTGGAAGAGGAAGAGGAGAAATTGTATGTTATAATTGCAATCAACTTGGACATTTAGTGCACAACTACCTGAATCCCTACACAACATGCACATATTGCAGAGTGTTAGACCATGAAATGGAGGATTTCCCATAGTTGACTACAAAATGGAAAGAAAAGAGGAATGAAAATGTGTAGATGATAGTAGTATAAAAATGCGATGAACAACTTAACATAGCAGGGGTTACGCATGAAGGTATGAGAACCAAAGATGCTGCGACAGATCAAGGGAATATAATCCACTAGTGGGTAAGGAAATAAGCAAAGCCTTCTCTGTTGTTTAATCCGAGAAAAGAGAAATATGCCTACCAACAGGAAAGAAAAGAAGTGGTTGGAACATAATGAATAGCATAGACTTAGACTATGCCACCATTGTATGATAGACCAATAATGTATGATATGCCTCTAGTCTATGACCATTTAGAAAAGAAAGTTGAAAAGATAGGCACTTTGCACAATGTTTTAAGAAGTTGTTTAGAATTAACGAAAGATGAGTCTTCTTTGAGTATTATGCATGGAATGATTGACCATTGTGCACAAGAAATATAGATACATGTCACACACCTAGAAATTAACCAAGTGAACTACAAAAATAGAACGAATAGGGAATTCCAACTTAATGCACAGATAGGAGATTATGGCATGGACAATATTATTCTAGACCTAGGGTCTGATGTGAATGCCATCTAGAGGGAGACTTTGGAGATGATGGGCTAGTCGAAATTGATTTGGTCACCTATCCAGTTAAGACTAGTGAATGAACATAAAATAATTCCAGTTGGAAAGCTGACAGGGGTAAGTGTTAATATTGATGGAGTGTGTAGTATAGAAAACTTCAAAGTGATCGAAATACTAGATGACAATACACCTTATCCAACACTATTGGGACTTTATTGGGAATTTGATAACCATACTATAATTGATCTAAATAAGGGGTAGATGGTATTTGAATTAGAAGCCTTGAAGTTTATTGCATCATTACATCCCATTGAAGGAAGAATATTTGTAGAACTAGTGAAGGGAAAAGGACTTGATAATCTATATAATATGATTGTGCGGATGGATGATTATGTGAATCATACAAATGATGGTGTACTTAGTTGGCAGAGTATTAACTCATGTGAATTATACTCAAAAGAGGCTCTGGAGAATTGGCAACAAAGACTGAATGGAGTATCAACAAGAAAATGTGATAGGATTACCCACGCGTTGATATGGATTGGAACTGAAATAGTTGAACCTCCAAGGTAGGATGGACTAATTGATGTAGATTATTTTATAAGATAAATTGAATTTTGAATATCATATCAGCAAATATTATTAGTGTTATATTTTTCATTAAAAGAAACTCCAACTAGACCATGGGTTGCACATAAGGACATAATAGAGGATTGACAATACTGCAAAAGGTTTCTACAGGTTAGGTTCGAGATAGAGAAAAAACATGCTATGACGAAGTATAATGGATTAAGTTGGCCAGTAGAACATATTACAAAGTATATCATGACGTGGATAGTAGTACCTTAGTAAGAGTTGACACACTTGTTTGTGCATACTATTGAGGAAATTCCAAAGAATTGGTACATAAAACTAGAAGTGCGCAGAGGGACAAGTGATCAAGAAGAGTTGACCAGGAACTTCAAGGTAATGTTAGGCTTTGAAAATGATGATCCTTTGATTGATTCATCCTTGCAGGTATCAAGAATAATATTTTTTCATTAGAGGACTCTATAAGGTCCATACCCTTGTATAGTGTACCTAGATTTTCTGTGACAATTAAGGGGGTACTAGACTATTATAATGTTTCTCAAGAAGACCAAGAGGATGAAGACCTATTGACGCTTGAACCTGTCAGGACCGAAACGACAACCTCATGAGGACATTAGTCCCCCTTTTTTTTTACAAAGGTGGTTCTCTTTGTCTAAAAGATATATCTTTGAATATCTTGGAGTAGGGAGAGTGATAGACAACAAACCCCAAATCTTATTCCTTGTATTTAAATGTAAATGGTTCTTCAATAACCCAATATGATCTTTATGTGTAGAAAAAATATTTTTACAATAGGAAAATATTCAAGGAGGGCTTCAACATCATAATTAAATTGTAATCAACATCACACACAATCTTCTTAATCATACATAAATACATCCATGTCTTCTTCATGAAAAATAAGAGAGCATAATTTGATCATCTCAAAGAATTTTAAAAGAGTATTGCTATCAATATAAAAAGAGAATTTTATGGGTCAACCTCAAATATCTCATACTTAAAACTCAAAGTTACAAGATACAATCAAGATCAACCTCGAAGCAATTCTTTTTGCAGTTTTATTCATGAAAGATGTTCTTCACTACAAAATATTTGATAGCCATGTATGTGGCTACAAATACTCCATGATAATATAAGAAAATATCTTAGAATAATAGAAGAAGAATACTCAACAACTCATCCTTGTGCCCAACTCTGAGATTCAAGCATAAAGCTATGAGAAGTGGTGTAGACTAATATAAAAAAAATGGAGAAGATGGAGATTTCTTTCTTTTGATCATAAGATTGATTGTGTATCCATGGATTCACCTTCTTATTCTTCTAATCTTCTACCCTTCCCCTATGACAATACCGATTATTGGACCCTTGATGAAGCCTCTCTTCTCTTTTCAAGAAGAGATTTTCTAACTACTTGAGTAGTTACGGTTTCTCCCTTCTAGAAATTCCCGTACAATTTTACTCTTGAAACATTTCCTTTAATTAATTCTTCATTAATGAACTCACATCATTAATATAAGTATATTGAAAGTGGGCCCCTCTCCTTTTATAATAAAAGTTTTAATTAAACTTTTATTTTTTTTAATTTAATTAATTTAATTAATTTTCCATTAAAAGAGGACTGTAATTTAATTTTCTGGAAGTGAAAACCAACTTTGTATCCATGTAAACCACTTTTTATGTTCTCTTCATCGTCTCATATTTCAAACTATATAACATTTGTGAAAATCTATCGCCCGGATCTCAAGATATGAGCTCATGAAGTTGAGTTGTCATGTAGGCCCATTAAAAATGTAGTTGAATGATATTTTAACTTCTGAGACAAATGCATCAACTTTCATCACTTGAAAACTATACCACCATATTCTATGTCAAAATACATTTTCAACAGTATAATTTTTTCGCAATTTCGACACCTGAAGCTCAAGTTATGGCCTCCGCAAGATCAATGCTCAACCATTGTCAATCAAAATTGATGGGAAAATGTGGGCCCTTGGATGAATTTCATGATTCCTTCATAAAATTCAAATTTTTGGTTTTAAATTCTATCCCACATGCATTGGGATATTAAATTCTTCATGATATATAATACTAAGTGTTTGATACACTTAGCAAAACAAACAAGAGAAGACAAGAAATTATGGAGCTCGGAGGATTCAACCCTTGGAAAATTGTCTAATAACATAATAATTTTTTGGAATATTGTCATCATCCACCTCATTCCATGTCATCAATGAGTCATTCCCACATTTCATCATGGGAATTTTCCACATCATCGCCATGTGTCATATTCTCATTCGATGGTTTTCATACTGTTAGTATCTAGATATGAACATTTCAATTTTTTCCTTGTTGTGGGAATAGGGTTATGCCTATAGCACCGAAACGTGTTAGTACATAGAACTTAAAATTTTATAAAGCCATTTTCAGTTTGTGGCTTTGTTTATTAAATTTCTGGTCTTTTTAGTTGGGTCTTGACCTTATGCCAAAGTTGTTGTATTTTATCAAGTTCTGGGCTTGAAGGACAGATTTTAGCTCCAACGCCCCAAGCACCAGTTACATGTAACCTGCCACACAAACACACAAGCCATGAGTTAATCCAAAGTCCCATTTCTCATGCTAAGCCACGAATCAAGACATGACTCAACACCAATCCAAGCGCAAGCGCCAAGACCATACTCCATATATCTCATCGAATGAGCTGTGTATGTACCAGTGTGTGTGGGATTTGCTTAATTAAGTTAATTAAAAAGGATAACATCTACTCATATGAAACACCACACATTGAGCTATCAAAGTGCCCAATCGATGATACAAGTTTCAAGATTGTGCAGGTGTTGAATTATTGGCAAGTTGCAGGGTTTAAAATGGTGATGTTCAATGCCTATCATTACACATCAAGAGCCAAGTATCAACAAAATGCAGACAACCTGATATATGTGGAATATGTTCCCATATACTAAAATTATTAAAGCAACACCATCAGTTATCTATCTCAGCAAGTGTCCAAAGGATTAATATGAATACAACCCAATGAACAGTAGAAGAGCCATGGTTGAGATTAATTATTCATGGTTACAGGACCTCTTGGAAAAACTCCTTCAAGAGGTGAGCAAATGATTATTATCATTTTGTTGACAAATATAAGATGCTAGTAGTAAGCTACTGTGCCAAATCATATAGTGCTCTCAGAAATTAGATTCGGTGCTAAGCAATCACTCCTGTGCAATAGCTTGATTTTGTGCATGCCCAAGGTGAAGGGTTTCAACTTTTCGTTGCTCAGCCATTCATGGCCACAGAATCACAGTCAATTTTAAAAGGGATCCGTGAAGATTCCTTTGGGTGGCTTTAGAGATGTGCATGTTGTAGAACCATCTGGATTTCTTACAATTGATAAAGAATTTGCGTATCTGAGGTGCAAGACAAATTCACCCAGCGTGATGATGATTTCCATCAACAGTTGTATAACAACTTCATCTCATTCAAAAAGAACTCATACCTTGTACCAAGTGTCGATGTGAATGTCCATCTCCAGTCCAATGTTCGATAAAAAGGAATGTCTAAGTGACCAGCATGACTAGCGCACCAATAGGGTCCAAATGTTAAGCCATCATTGCACAATTTCAAAATTATTTATTTCACAATTTCAAAACTGTTCAAGTAATTGTTTGCTTATTTTCATCCTCTGAACATCCGAATACACCAACAATCTATCAGGATACTCTATGCTTTGAGGTGGTCATTGAGTATATTAATCAAAATTTTGTTTTATGGCTAGACAGCTTGTGCTGAGCTCTTTTGAAGGTCTACGAAAGTTTTGTAGCGTTGTTTTTCAGCACAGTTTCATAGCAAGGGCGAAACAGAGCATGCTACGAAAGTTCTGAAGGAGCCTGATTTACTGTGAAGGCTTATCAGTTGACTGAATCAAGTTCAAATCCTTCAATTTTTGGCCTCCAGGTGGATTTGATCCTCGTCAAATCGCATTTGATTTTGAAGATAAGCCTACATATGAGAAAATCATGCTTGATATATCCTGAATTGTAAAGATCTACAAAGTCAAAGATTAAACCCTAGAAACTAGGAGTTGGTTTGAATTTGTTACTATCTCTTGTAACTCCTTTCTATAATGGGAGAGAACTGAAGATATCGAACCTCTAGAGTCACAATGTAATGAAATTCTATATATTGGAATGAAAACAATTGTAATAGGGAGGGGGAAGGGGAGAGGCCCGAGCAGAAAAAAGAGACACCAGGGATGATGGACTGGGATTCTCTTTATGATTGTAAAGCAGGGACTTTCATTTGGAACTCAATGCTATAGCCTTTTTTATAAGAAGATTTTCTCCTCTAATCTTTTTCTTCTTTTTCTTACTTGTAAAACATGTTATCTCTGCAATGCACTGATATTATCTTGTTATGTTGATAAGGCAGTGAAGATTTCACTGTTTTCTTTCACATTCCCAGACTTGTTTTTAAGTACTTTGTTGTCTATTTCTAAATGACATTTAGGATAAAAAATCTCCCTATGTGAGTGAACAGATTGGACATTTGCATATTTCTTTCGTCTGATGGTTTTATCTGTTTTATTAAATTGACTACCATTGACTAAGTAAGTGGGATCAACCTTTGTTTACAATCAGAGATTGAATATTCTCTTTCTTCATTTACTGCCGACACCTCCAACCTTTGCAAAAAACCATACATATTTATCCATAAGAACCAATGCAATAAATCAATGGTGCCCTAGCTTTCCCTTAGCAGTCAAGTGCAACTTTAGGGACTAAAATTTTTGGTGTTGTTGTCGGGGATGAAGCAACGAAGACATCTTCCCTGGGAGAATGACAACGATCAGATCCGCTTCTTGATGGTGAACAAGAAGAGGGCAGATACATGACTGCACATCTTTCACCATGGAGACTCCACTGTTCTGAGATTCATAAGTGACTCCACTAGTTAAAAGTCCAGTATGGCCATGGAAGCTATCATGACTTAGAGGTTTGCACCTCTCAATTTTTCAGCTACTCCTAGTTTTCCTAATCCTGTGCTTTGCTTCTTAGAATGCGCATATTTTATTTCTATATTCCATGGAGATGAAGGGGATAATCTTGATCAACATCTCATTGATTTTCATCAGTGCATAGATCGGTTGAATATATGTCATGAAGATGCTCTCATGAAGATCTTTGTATACTCATTAAATGGTGATGCTTGGAGATGGTATCGGTTACTCCCTATTGCCAGCATATATTCACTACAAGAATTTTATGCAGCTTTCAATAAGCATTTCAGTAGGTACTACTCTTCTGGCATACTTCTTGAAGGGTATTGTGAAAAATACAAGCTTTATATTTAGCAGGAAGTAGATTCTTCTTCATGTGATGAGCTCAGTAATGATCCGATTGAAAGTGAAAGTGAAGATGAAACAGAGTTTTCTAATAAAGATGCGCATGAAATTTTTTCTCCTTCTAATTCCCAAGAAGAGAACTTTCATGGCATGATTGATGGTTGTAATAATGATTGCATGGATTTAGATCCATTAAATCCTGTAGCTTATGCTTTAGAACTTGCTGATTTACAAGAAAAAACTATTGCATAATATGATATTTCTTCTTTTCCTGCAAGAGGTTTCCCATCCTTTGTTAGTACCTGAGATTGAAGAAGAAGATCAGGAGATTGATCATTTTTTTATGAAAAAAAGGGGCATGCTTGATTCACCTATTTTTGATGAATATCCTGATGAAGGAGAGCAGATCTCTTTTGTCAACTTGAAAAGCAGCTCACCAGTTTATGACAGCTATGAATCAGATGTTGATGAAGAATAGTCATGTATAGAAATCAACCATCCAGAAAATCCCACAGTAGACACTCAACAATTACCTTCTCAAATCAGTGAGCCTGCATGTATTGTGTTGGAAATTGGATTTGCAAAAGACACCAAACAATCTATCATCAATAGTGAAGCTAGCATACAGTCTTGTTCAGATTTGCAAGCATCTGAAGGTGGCAGCCATGATTAGTAGGAGGATATGCAAAGACTTTCAGATCTTCAATTGAAACAATAGCAAGAGGTATTTGTTTTCAGTATTATAGATCCATTTGCTAATTATCTTGAGTCTCTAAGCAGCTTGGATGTCAAAGCAATTTTGTGAATTGAAGGATGGCTATCCTGCTCTTTTGAAATGCATTTATGCATTCTTTGGTTTCCTGCATTCTTCATTTCCAAATTGAGAGACATACCTGTAGTCAAATACTTGTGTGGCTTCACTGAAAGCATGATTTTACCTAATCTAATGGAAGCAATTGGTTAGAAGTAGGGAAGGAAATAAGATCTCTTCTTGAGCATTTGTTTTTGCAGTTTTCTTAGTGTAATCAGATTTGCAGCGAGTTTGTTTTCAACACTTTGTTAGAGTTTGAATAAGTTGCAGAGGTTTGGGGCCAGAATTAAAATAATATTGACTGACTCCACAACCCAATGGACTAGGCACAGAAGAATGTGAATGTTTGCAGAGGCAAAATCTTGGAAGATTAGGTTTCACAAATGGAAAAAGATTAAGGCACATGGTCTACTTGTTCTTAGCAACTCGCAGGGAGTATGCCATCCCCAGAAGGAGCCAATGTTAGTATCTAGATATGAACATTTCAATTTTTTCCTTATTGCGGGAATAGGGTTATTCCTGTAGCACCGAAACGTGTTAGTACCTAGAACTTAAAATTTTATAAAGCCATTTTCAGTTTGTGGCTTTGTTTATTAAATTTCTGGTCTTTTTAGTTGTCTCTCCACCTTATGAAAAAGTTGTTGTATTTTATCAAGTCCTGGGCTTGAAGGACAGATTCCAGCTCCAATGCCCCAAGCTCCAGTTACATGTAACCTGCCACACAAACACACAAGCCACGAGTTAATCCACAGGCCCATTTCTCATGCTAAGCCATGAATCAAGCCATGACTCAACACCAAGCCAAGTGCAAGCCCCAAGACCATACTCCATATATCTCATCGAATGAGTTGTGTATGTACCAATGCGTGTGGGATTTTCTTAATTAAGTTAATTAAAAAGGATAAGCTCTACTCATATGACACACCACACATTGAGCTATCAAAGTGCCCAATCAATGATACAAGTGTCAAGATTGTTCAGGTGTTGAATTATTGGCAAGCTGCAGGGTTTAAAACGATGATGTTCAATGCTTGTCATTACACAGCACGAGCCAAGTATCAACAAAACGCAGACAACCCAATATATGTGGAATATGTTCCCATATACTAAAATTATTAAAGCAACACCATTAGTTATCTATCTCAGCAAGTGTCCAAAGGATTAATATGAATACGACCCAATGATCAGTAGAAATTGAGCCACGGTTGTGATTAATGATTCAGGGTTACAGGACCTCTTGGAAAAACTCCTTCAAGAGGCAAGCAAATCATTATTATCATTTTGTTGACAAACATAAGATGCTAGTAGTAAGCTACTATGCCAAATCATATAGTGCTCTCAGAAATCAGATTCGGTGGTAAGCAATCGCTCCTGTGCAATAGCTTGTTTTTGTGCATGCCCAAGGTGAAGGGTTTCAACTTTTCGTTGCTCAGCCATTCATGGCCACAGAAACACAGTCAATTTTAAATGGGATTCGTGAAGATTCCTTGGGGTGAATTTAGAGCCGAGTAGGTTGTAGAACCATCTAGATTTCTCACAATTTATAAAGCATTTGCGTATCTGAGGTGCAAGACAAATTCATCCAGCGTGATGATGATTTCCATCAAGAGTTGTATAACAACTTCATCTCATTCAAAAGGAACTCATACTCTGTACAAAGTGTCGATGTGAATGTCCATCTCCAATCCAATGTTCGATAAAAAGGAATGTCTAAGTGAGCAGCATGACCAACGCACCAACAGGGGTCCAAATGTTAAGCCATCGTTGCACAATTTCAAAACTATTTATTTCATAATTTCAAAACTGTTCAAGTAATTGTTTACTTATTTTCATCCTCTGAACATCCGAATACACCAACATTTTGTCAGGATACTCTGTGCTCTGAGGTGGTCATTGAGTATATTAATCGGAATTTTGTTTTATGGTTAGACAGCTTGTGCTGAGCTCTTTTGAAGGTCTACGAAAGTTTTGTAGCATTGTTTTTCAGCACAGTTTCGTAGCAAGGGCGAAACAGAGCATGCTACGAAAGTTCTGAAGGAGCCTAATTTACTGTGAAGGTTTATCAGTTGACTGAATCAAGTTCAAATCCCTCAATTTTTGGCCTCCAGGTGGATTCGATCCTCGTCAAATCACATTTGAATTTGAATATAAGCCTACATATGAGCAAATCATGCTTGATATATCCTGAATTGTAAAGATCTACAAAGTCAAAGATTAAACCCTAGAAACTAGAAGTTGGTTTGAATTTGTTATTATCTCATGTAAATCCTTTCTATAGTGGGAGAGAACTGAAGATATCGAACCTCTAGAGTCACAATGTAATGAAATTCGATATATTGGAATGAAAACAATTGTAATAGGGAAGGGGAAGGGGAGAGGCCCGAGCGGAAAAAAGAGGCACCAGGGATGGTGGACTAGGATTCTCTTTATGATTGTAAAGCAGGGACTTTCATTTGGCACTCAATGCTACAGCCTTTTTTATAAGAAAATTTTCTCCTCTAATCTTTTTCTTGTTTTTCTTACTTGTAAAACATGTTATCTCTGCAATGCACTGATATTATCTTGTTATGTTGATAAGGCAGTGAAGATTTCACTATTTTCTTTCACATTCCCAGACTTATTCTTAAGTACTTTGTTGTTTGTTTCTGAATGACATTTAGGATCAGAAATCTTCCTATCTGAGTGAACAAATTGGACATTTGCATATTTCTTTCATCTTATGGTTTTATCTGTTTTATTAAATTGACTACCATTGACTAAGTAAGTTGGATCAGCCTTTGTTTACAATCAGAGATTGAATATTCTTTTTCTTTATTTACTACCGAAACCTCCAACCTTTGCAAAAAACCATACATATTTATCCATAAGAACCAATGCAATAAATCAATGATGCCCTAGCTTGCCCTTAGCAGTCAAGTGCAACTTTAGGGACTAACACATACCTTGGACTAGCCTTGAAAATTTGGCTAAGTATGTGAGATGGGACAAGAGGGGATGAGAGAGAGGAGGTGAGTGAAGTTAACCATGAAATTTTTCTAAACCCACAAACCCGCGAACCTATGGTTGGATGAGTGATCTAAAGAAACTAAGTATAGAAGGGAAGTTGGTCGGATGAGAGCAAGTTTGAATATGGAGCTTTTATGAATGCTCCAACCCACGATTATGGATGATGGAAAATATGTTAAGTGTGGAAAGGCAGTCGATTGGACTTGCATGCAAAAGGGATAAAATACTTTAGGGGATCGGCACCCGCAACAAATCTAATGGTCCAAAATGTAGATCATGTAAATTTGGGTGCAAAGTGGAGATCATGGAACTTGGAGGATGAGGGCTTGAACCCACGAACCCGTGAAGTTGAAAAAATGGTTAAGTGTAGTGTAGAAGTGAACTTATGACATGGTAAAGTGGATGGAGATGAAGGTCCTCCAACCTGCCAACCCACGAACCTGATGAGGAGATGAAGGGAGAGTCCCAAAAATGTCTAAGTATAGAGACTAGTGGAGCATATGGAGAAGAGTGTTGAAAAGAGAAAAATGGTTAAGTGTGGAGATGGGAGGTGAGGGAGATAAGTGATGAGAGTAATTCACAATTATAAAATGGAGAGGGGAACATGATACTTAGAAAAAATCTTCATAATATCTCCTTCAAACCTTTAGACCATATCTTGAGTAACTTAGGAATGCAGAAAAAAAATTCTGATCCAAAAAGTACATGAAGAACATGATACTGAGGGTTGTAGAGTGAACTTATAAATTTTTTAAAAATGTCTTCTTTTCATATCAAGGCTTGTATGAATCCAGGAGCAGAAAAATATAGATGATCGAATTTTGGTCAACAACTGGCTCCAATTGTGAGACTGTGACCCCCTGTGGGTTACTGAGAACATAAGAATATCAAGAGCAGTTGCCTTCTCCATTGGGCTATGGAGTCATATTCAAAATGAATTCTTAAAATTCTTCTTCTTTCATGGAGTTATCTTCAAACTTAAATACAAATACTACCTTATTATGAAAAACTGAATTGAAGAAACAAAATATATACATACATGATCTACCTACCCTAAATTACTTGAAAGAAAGGGGGACCTTAGGTATAGGCATATTTCCAATGGATCCATTCGAGCATCCAATTGACTTGTGAAATGGTCTCTAGCAATAAGAAAACGATTGGGGTTGCTACCAATAAATCAGGAGCATGAAAATCAGGAGCATGCCCAAAATGTACCACAATGGGATCTGGCAATGTGTGTAGAAGAGTTGTTTGTGTTGGCGGGCTAACAATAATTTCGAACCAATATTCAATATAATCTACTCTTGGCTTCCCTAGAGTGATGCTATCTTCAATCAAATGAGAAATTTATTTCTTGAAAACATTCTCTTTTTCTTCTTTTTCCACATTCAATATTATTGTTTTATTGGTGATGTCTTGGTGATGTCTTTGCAATGTTCTTCTTCTATGCAATGGCTATCTTCTTTGTTCTCAAGATGGTATTCTTCCACCAATTATTCTTTATGTTGGCTGAATTCTTCTTGCATATTTGGTGGAGACTTTTTAATTTCTTTCTCATATGGAGTATATGAGATGCTGATATCCTTTTCTTGGTATTTGAAATTCTTGCCTTCATTCTCAACAAGAAGATTTGATTCATAAAAGTCTTGCAGTGTTTCATGATATTCTTCTTCTGAATCATTCATTTCATCTTTTTGTGTCCATGTGGGAGAGGGTGGGTGGGAAGCAACATTTAAAACATCATAAAAAACATATGAATGCACCTTTGGGATGAACGTTTCTGCAAATGAATCTTCTAACACATCCCAACCAGTAATGGAGTTAGGCATTAATGAACTATACCATTCAAAAATATCCTCTTGTAGAGTTTGTAGGAATAATCTACATATAACATTGTCTTCAATGAGTTTGAAATCAAAACATGTACCTTTAAAATTAATCAAGTGTTGCTATGCATCTTCTGAAGCATCCCCAAAGAATGTAGAAAAAATTTCAATAGGAATATTGGGCATTTGAAAGTGTATTTCTGGTATATTTAAAGGGGTATTATGAAATCACCTCCTTCTTTGAGTATTTCTCCCTTTTTCCGAGTCTTGCAAAGCCATTGATGGGATTGATGAAGAATATAAAGAAGAATTATGAGATGAATGAAGCCCTTCATTTTGAATTTTTGCAATGGAGTTTCCAGGGAGTTCATTCTCCCGAATCTTTGGTGCTTCTTGTTTCTTTTTGAGAGTACAAAACAAGTGAGCTATGCTTAAAATAAGAAGCAATTTTCTTGAATCTTCTTCTCGAAAATATGATCCATGGAGATTTTTGGTTCCTCAAATATCTTGAAAATAAATCATTCCCCAGTATGGTCACCAAAAATGTTGACGCTTGAATACATCAGGACCAAAATGAAAACCTCATCAGGACATTAGTCCCCCTTCATTTTTAGAGAGGTGGTTCTCCTCTTTGGCTAAAAGATATAACTTTGAATATCTTGGAGTAGGGAGAGTGCTAGAAAAAAAAAACCCAAATCTTTATTGCTTGGATTTAAATGAAAACGGTTCTTCAATAACCCAATATGATCTTTATGTGCAACAAAAGTCTTTTTACAATAGAAAAATATTTAAGGAGGGCTTCAACATCATAATTAAATTGTGATCGACATCACACACAATATTCTTAATCATACATAAATACATCCATGTATTCTTCATGAAAAATAAGAGAGAATGATTTTATCATCTCAAAGAATTTTAAAGGAGTATTTATATCAATATCAAAAGAAAATTTGATAGGTCCACCTCAAATATCTCATACTTAAAAATAAAAGTTACAAGATACAGTCAAGATCAACCTCGAAGCAATTCTTTGTAGAGTTTTATTCATTACAAAATATTTTATATGCATGTATGTGGCTGCAAATAATCCATGATCATATAAGAAAATATCTTATAAGAATACAAGAAAAACACTCAACAACTCAACCTTGTTCCCGAATCTGAGATTCAAGCATAAAGTTATGAGAAGTGGTGTAGAAGAATATAAAAAAAAAAATAGAGAAGATGGAGATTTATTTCTTTTGATCAGAAGATTGATTGTGTATACATGGTTGTACCATCTTCTTCTTTTGATATTCCACCCTACCCCTCTGAAAATAATGATTATTGGACCCTTGATGAAGCCTATATTCTCTTTTTAAGAAGAGATTTTCTAACTACTTGAGTAGTTAGGGTTTCTCCCTTATAGAAATTCCCATACAAGTTTATTCTTGAAACATTTCTTTTAATTAATGTCTCATTAATTCCTCATTAATTAACTCACATCATTAATATAAGTATATTGAAAACAGGTCCCTCTCCTTTTTTAATAACATTTTTAATTAAGCTTTTATTTTTAAAAATTTAATTAATTTTCCATTAAAAGGGGATGACTGTAATTTAATTTTATGGAAGTGAAAACCAATTTTTTATCCATTTAAACCACTTATGATGTTCTCTTCATCGTCGCATCTTTCCAACTATATAAATTTTGTGGGAATCCATCACCTATATCTCAAGATATGAGCTCGTGAAGTTGAGTTCTCATGCAGGCCCATTAAAAATGAAGCTGACTGATATTTTAATTAATGAGAACAATGCATCAACTTTCATCACTTGAAACCTATACCAAAGTATTCTAAATCAAAATACCTTTCGAAAGGTATAAATTTTGTGTGATTTTGACACCCATAGTTCAAGTTATGGCCTCCACAAGATTAACGCTCAACCACCATCGATCAAAATTGATTGGAAAATGTGGGCCCTTGGATGAATTTAGTGCTTCCCTTAATAAAATTTGAGTTTTTGGTTTAAATTTATATCCCACATGCATTGGGATATTAAATTATTCATGATATATAATACTAAGTGTTTGATACACTTAGCAAGAAACACAAGAAGAAAAGAAATTATGGAGCTTGCAGGATTCGACCCTTGGAAAATTGTCAAATAAAATAATAATTTTTTGGAATCCCGTGATCGTCCACCTCATTCCATGTCATCAATGATTCATTCCCACGTGTCATCATGGGAATGTTCCACATCATTTCCACATTTCATATTCTCATTCGTTGGTTTTCATGCCTTGGAATAGCTTTGAGAATTTGGCTAAGTATGTGAGATGGGACAGGAGGGGATGAGGGAGAGGAGGTGAGTGAAGTTAACCATGAAATTTTCATGAACCCTCTAACCTATGAACCTATGGTTGGATGAGTGATCCAAAGAAACTAAGTGTAGAAGGGAGGTCAATCGGACATGAGCGAGTTTGAAGATGGATCTTTTATGAACCTGCCAACCCGGGAACCTTCCAACCTGGGAACTCGCCAGCCCAAGATTATGGATGCTGGAAAATATGTTAAGTGTGTAAGGGCAGTCGTTTAGAATTGTATGCAGAAGGGATAAAATAATTTATGGGCTCGACACCTGCGAAAAATCTGATGGTCCAAAATGTAGATCACGGAACTTTGGGTGCAAAGTGGAGATCACAGAACTTGGAGGATGAGGGCTTGAACCCACGAACCCGTGAATTTGAAAAAATGGTTAAGTGTAATGTATAAATGGACTTATGACATGGGAAAGTGGATGGAGATGAAGTTCCACCAACTCGCCAACCCACGATCTCGATGAGGAGATGAAGCAAGAGTCCCAAAAATTTCTAAGTATAGAGACTAGTTGAGCATATGGAGAAGAGTGGTGAAAAAAAAAAAATGGTTAAGTGTGGATATGGAAGGTGAGGGAGATAAGTGATGAGAGTAATTCACAATTAGAAAATGGAGAGGAGAACATGATGAGAGTTTACTGAGGGTTTCATAGTAAACTTATAAAAGTTCAAAAAATGTCTTCTTTTCATATCAAGGATTTTATGAATCCAAGAGCGGAAAAATATAGATGACCAAACTTTGGTCAACAA
>JASDQU010104999.1:106819-141000 GCA_032191745.1 Picea mariana
AAAGTGAACATTGGTAAAGAAGGTAAGCCTAAGTTTGTGAACATAGGATACTACTATAGCGATGAGACAGTCGAGAAGATTTCTGACTTACTGCAGGATTATCAGGATATGTTTCCAACTACGTTCTCAAAGATGAAAGAGATTGTTGGGGATTTAGGATAAATGAAAATTTTGTTGAAACCAGATGCCAAACTTGTGAAGAAGATACCATATAGAATGAACCCGACGTATAAGCACAAGGTAAAAGTAGAGATAGAGAGGATGTTGGAAGCTGGAATTATAGAACCCATTGAAGAATTAGAATGGATCACTCCAATGGTAGTTCATAATAAGAAGATAGGAGGAATTAAGATATTTTTATATCTAAGAATGTTGAATGATGCCTGTTTACACGATCCATTTCATAACCCATTTATAGATGAAGTGTTGGAATATGTAAGAGGCTTACTCTTTCATGGATGGATTCTTAGGATACTACCAGATCAAGATTGCGCAAGAAGACAGGCATAAGACCAATTTTGCAACAAAATGGGGTTGTTACCATTACACAATTATTCCATTTGGATTGAAGAATGCACCAACAATATTTTCTAGAGTTGTCATCGCAGATTTCAAAGAGTTCATTCATAAGTTCTTAGAAGTCTCTTTATATGATTGGACAATATTTAGTCTATTGAAAGATCATATCAAAAATTTGCGCTTAATATTGGATAGGTGTAGTTAGTATTAGATCTCATTGAATTTGAAGAAATGTGTTTTTTGCGTACCTTTTGAAATATTCTTGGGCCATGTGGTGTGTAAACAAGGATTGTTAGTTGACCCTACAAAGATGTGATTTTTGACTTGCCACCACCAACTTCAGTACGACAGTTGAGAGCCACATTTGGTCATACATGATACTATAGAAAGTTCATCAAAGGATATGTGCAGATCGAAACCCCTATGGATAAATTGTTGAAGAAGGAAGTTAAGTTTCAGTGGAACGAGGAATGTCAAAAGAGCTTGGACACACTAAAGAAGAAGTTGGTTACCGCATTGATTTTGATATTCCCAGATTGGAAGAAGGAGTTCTACATTCATGTGGATGCATAATCGATAACATTAGGTTCATTTATATCACATATTAGAGAAGGATATTTATACCATCTGATTGCATTTGCAAGAAAGAAGTTATCATCTACACAATAAAACTATACTATGACATAACAAGAACGTTTGGCAATGGTGTATGCCTTGCAGAAGTTTAGACACTATCTTTTGGGATCTCACATTAAGATGTATACAAACCATTCTGCACTGAGATACCTAGTTAATAAGCCAGTGTCGGGGGGCGGGGGGTGTAGTATGCATATGGATATTATTGTTCCAAGAATATGATTTTTAGGTGGTCATGAAACCAGGGAAAGTTTACTCAGGACCGGATCACTTATCACACATATTGTCATGTGAATATGCATAAAATTTGGATGGCAGCTTACTAGACGCACATTTATTTTCAATTAAGATGGTTGATGACTATTTCATAGACATATTTCAATTATTGAGTACAGGATTAGCCCCACCAAACTATACAGTGGCACAAAAAAAGTAGCTAGTAGTGAAGGAAACAAGCTATCAACTGATAGCAAGAAATTTATACAAGTTTTACGCAGATGGTATTTTGTGACGATGTGTATTAGAGAATGAAAGACATATGATATTTTAAGAGGCACATGAAGGTGTTGTAGGAGGACATTATGCAAGAAAAAAAATATCTCAGAATACTTTGCACGCATGATTATGGTGTCCTACCCTTCACAAAGATGCTAAGAAACTCTACCAAAGTTGTGATGTGTGTTAGAGACTAGGGAAACCTTCAAGGAGATACGAGATGCATTTAATACCCCAAAAAATGTTACAAGCCTTTGATAAATGGGAAGTGTACTTTTTTGGGATGATTAATCCACTAACTAAGAGGTTGGGAGCTAGATACATCATTACCGTGATAGACTACTTAACCACATGTGTCAAGGTAGAACCAGCCAAACATTATAGCATAGAGAAATTTGCACGATTTTGGTTTGAAAATGTGGTGACAAGGTTTGGATGCCCAAGGATACTTATGAGAGATCATGGAACTCACATTTTGAATAGGAAAATTGCAACATTGAGAGAGGAGTTTCAGATTCATCATCAGAAGAGAACCCAGTATCACCCTCAGGAAAAATGGCACAATAGAAGCATTTAATAAGATCCTGGAACATGCAATGACAAAGGTATGCAATATAAGTTGAGAGGACTGGGACTTGAAGATTCCAATGATGTTATGAGCATATAGGACTACAAGAAATAATTTGACATGAAATACTCCATTTAGATTCACATATGATCAAGAAGTTGTGATTCCTATGGATTTTATTGTACCGAGTCTGCACATTTCTCTATTGATAAAGCTTACAGATTTAGGTGCAATGGAGAAGAGATTGTCAAAACTAATGGAGCTAGGAGAAGATCGATTTGTCACGGGTTTCCATCAATAAGTGCAAAAATCACGTGAGAAAGCATGACATGACAAAAACATTAAATAGTAGAAGTTTCAAATAGGATACCTAGTGTTACTCTATGATATCAAGTTCTTGCAACACCCAAGGAAGTTCCAGATGCATTGGATAGGCCCATGTGTGCTCAAGTTTGTGACAAATGTAGGTTTTGTACAATTGGAGAAACTGAATGGAGAATCCGTGGAAGGAATGGTTGATGGTAGTCAGATGAAACTATATAGGGATAGTTAGGCTTCTGCGCACTAGCCTCAACGTCCAGTATGTGTACCACAATACTTGTATAATATTGTATTATAAAAAGAAAAAGAAAAAGAAAAAGAAGAAAATAAATAAAATAATTTGAAGGATGGAAGTATAAGATGGAAAATGATGCAGATAAGAAAGACGAAGGTGAACTACGTAGAAAGGTGAAAGAGAATACAAAGAAAGAAGGCAAGATTGGAGATCAATGTAGATGATGGTTGAAGGAATTAAAGTGAAACCATGACAGAACAAGTATTTAAGAGAGGACATGATGGAGAAGTAGTGGCACTGTGTAATCATAAATGAAGTATGGAAAGAATATTTTGACAGGCTCGAAAATCTAATGCATGATCCACCGTAGGATATAAATACAAGTTTGGGCACCAATGAGAACAAAACCAATCTGAGACAGGTGATAAAAGAAGTTGAAGTTTCTATGGAAAGAAGTTACAGAGAACCACAAAGAAGATGTGGACAGGTTGGAAAATTAAACATATGATCCACCAAGTGATGCAAAATTAGTATCGAGTATGGAAAGCATTGCATGAGAGTACAATCATATGGGACTAGAAGTGATGAACATGCAAAGGAAGATAACATCCCATGATAGGTTATAATAGAATCTAAAGGGATGAAAATGAAAGCCTATCCGAGGGAACTGGGAGCCAATGGTCCAGAGAAAGACAAGCGTGTAGTAGAGAAATTTGGGTGTGGTTCAGAGAGGCATGGCATCACTGAAAGCAAGAGATTCCAAAACATCCACAAAGAAGTAGTGCAATAAGAAAGAAACATCATAGAGAAATCCATAAGAGTGGAAGAGGCAGATCCAAGGATGGAAAAATTTCCTAGAATAGGAAGGAAACTTGGTTGTAAATGACGTAGAAAGAAAAACAAGAAAACAAAAAGGATCAATAAGAAGAATAGGAACACAAAGAACAAGGGAAAATAACTTGTTGAGAAATAAGAACCTGGGTATTGCAACATTTATTATAATTGAAAAAAAAGAAAACCATCCACCCATATTGAAGAATAAAGTTAAGAGGGATTTCCATGCATACTCGACTCAGTTACTTCCTAGGAGGAACGTTTTAAGTTAGCATTATTGTAGAGATGATGGGGGGAATTTCACGGCAGGAAACACAAGCAAAAAAAAAAATATCAAAATTGTAAGAGAGACATTTCATAAGTTCATGGAGAACCAGAAGAACGCCTAAAGTGGCTCGAGACGAGCCACAGGTGAGTGTTGGAGGCTTGTTGGAGCAGGATTTTTGGGTAAATTTTGGGAATCATGCAAGAGTGGATCGTGTGACAAGTCAACAAAGGAGAAGCGTGTATGGAAGATAGTTAGCGCATATTCAAGATTCATCATGTGGAAGGAAGAAGTTAGTTAGGATTTTTGGGACATTTTGTCCACATTGTAACGGGCTAAGCCCTAATATCATTGTATAAATATGTAATGGGTTTTTGGGGAAAGGAGATCATGGAGAGTTGAGAGTCAAGAGTTGGAGAATATTTCATAAGTTCAGTATTGTTGGTTGTTTTGTGTAGTTTTTGAGTATGAGTTGAGTTGAATATCAGTTGAGAGGTATGTGTGCATTGCAACATAGAATCACTTGGGAAGTTTTGGGTCTTAAAAGAAGATTATTGTATGAGATCAGTTCACACCTTTTGTATGAATTGAAGATGAATGAATAATATAAGAATCCATCTATTATGGACATAGCTCTGTTGGGGTGAACCACATTAAATTCATGTGTCTTGATGTGTTTGTTGTTATGGTGTGGTTGTTTACTATGTTTTTTGCGCACATGTAGTAGGTTCTTAATGGTTAATATGAATATGTATCTGATGGTTCTACGCACATGCACAATGGTTAAGAAGATAAATATGTCATATAGTTATTATGTTTTTATTATTTCTCATACAAAATATATGAATGAATGTTCAGTAAACAATAAGGATGAATGCCTCATATCCCCCCAGGATTGTGGAAACTTAGTTCATGGAGTCCCCATAGTTACGTCAGGTGAGACTTTACTTGCTTGTGGGTGATGCCGAAAGAGTCGATATCTTGGGATTTGTTGGTAAATTACTGTTTAACCTCGGGTCTTCCCACTGTGTGCCAACACACACACCATGATCAAACATTGAGTATTTTGGGGTTGTCCAAACATTACACAAACCACAGAAAAGGCCAAGAAGAAGGCATATCTTCTCAGACATGCTTTTATGCTTTTTTATTCACATGTGCATCCACATCCCAAACACAATAGAGGCCATGAAAAAGGCATAAAATATAATATTCTTTTAGGTTATGTGGCATGGAGAAACCTAAGTGATCTCTATATCTACTCTAGGATGGACATTGCAGTAAGTTTTTAGGATTTTTATTATTGTGATACACTTTTTTTTATTTGACATGGTCGATTGAATAAGTGTCCTTGTAAATTTTAGTCATGAGTTACTATTGAACAAACAATAGTCTTTGTAACCTATGATTAACTTTTAGGAAATGTTTTAATCTTTATTGATAGGAAAAGATGACATTGATTGAAAGTTTCATTTTATATGCCATTGAAGGAATTTTGTTACTATTTGATTCTTATGACTAGTGGCACACTTATGGTGTTGACTAATTGGGTCTCTTTGGTGCTGGTATTGAGAGTTGAATAACTGCAGATTGTATCGTTTTAGGTCTTATAATAGGTCTTGATATTATCCAAGGTTCATTGATTATGGGTAAGTGGGAGTTTATCTCATTGGCACAAGTTTGACATTCAGAGTGTTTGTGCTTCTACCTTCTTGCATTTATGTTGGAATCTGCAACATGTTCCCCCAAGATTGATCTCACTTAGGATTTAAAGTTTGGTGTCAGATAAAGTTTAATTAAAATTTCCCACATTAACTAAAATGTCCTAACAATATTATGGAACTGTTAGGTGAAGATGAAGAGATTTCCTTCTAAATTCTTCATGGTCTCCAGATTTCCTTGTAAATTCTTCATGGTCTCGAAGTGGCTATAACTAGTCTAGGACTATTGTATTGAACGATTCCTAGTATTTTGTTTATGGTATAATTACCAAGTTTGAGTTTGAATTTGGTAAAACAAATCAATTTAGAAACAAAGTTGGACAAAAATTAAAATCCCTTGTTTGTTATAAATAGATTTCTTATTCTCTCAAATATCTTGAAACTTGGGGTGGGCCCTGCAATGTAAACTTCATTGCCCCAATTTATTTTGGAGGTAAGTAAGTAATTTTCATTGCACATGTTCCTAATGTGTATATGATTTTTTTTGTGAGTCATGGGCTAGTGAAGTTATTTTTAGTAACTATAAGGGTGATCTGCTTCTAAGTATTGTAGAATATATTTGATGCTATAACCATGGGAGAAATATTATTATCCAGTTGATTTCTTAATGCTTACAAGAAATATAAACACCTTTATGGTTAATATACTAGCAACAACCACTTTATAAAAGTGGTTGATATAAACAAATCATCATTTTCCACCTTTCCAAACTAATTGTCTCGATTGGAGTATATCAACCACTTTTAAAAAGCAGTGGTTGAAAAAATACCTTTATTTTTAAGTTTCCACAGTTTATAAAAAGGATACATGTACACCATTGCATGCAAGTGAGCAAGTAAAATGTAGTAAATGAAATCTAAAATTATTTTTATTTGAAATCTAAATAAATGAATATAATATTTTTATACCTAGAATTTTATTTGTATACATAATATAATATTTGTATACCTAATATTTTATCATATATTTCATATAAAAAACTCACGCACACCAATACATGGGGGCATGGACAACTAGTAAAGGAAAATGCATAGTTGGTAAGGTGGAGCATGTTATCACCATTAAAATTTTGGTGTGAAATCGAGATTTTGGGACTTAGTGAGGTGCTAAACCTATTTGGAAGCCTGAAAAACTAGAGATGGGGATAAATCTAGCAGGGGGAAACTAAATCTGGTAGGGTGCTAAGGTGATGGGACACGATATGTTGCAGATCGTGAGCTCTCTAGATCGATGGTTGAGGATCATTTCGGGGGGAGGAGTTGCACAGAGTATAATTCCCGAAAGAGGGCCAAAAACTAAACCATGGTTTTCAGTCAGGACCACGTGGTGCCATCGGGTGCATTTCAGGGAGAGAAGCGGGTTGCCCCAAACCACTTCCTCGTGCCCCCTGTTACACATGATTTTGGTCATCTTGGTGATATACTGACAATAGTGTACTCAAGCTCCCAACAAGAACTTTCTCCTGAGAAAAGTGGCATTTATCTCCTTCCAGAAAACATATTTTCAAAGTGAGTTCGCAGGTTGTCTATAGCCTAGGGTGCGAGAATGACCCATTCTCGTAGGCCACCTTCATATAGGGTGCGAACTTCTCGCACTGTTCTCTATACTTAAGGTGCAGACTTGTTTTCAAGCTTGGAAAAGGGAAGAAGTCTCGAGGGTTCTAGAAGGGAATCTTCTAGAAAATGGGCTGGCATTCAAATGGTTATCATTTTATTGGTTTCCCTGATTTGGTGGGATCATTCTCATCCATGTAACCAGCTCATCCTCTTCTATATATTGATGGGATTCTCATGGAAAAGGTTAAGCAAGATTAATTGAAGAATTGGTGAAGGAATTGTGTGAAGAACCCAGCTTGAGCAGAAGCTTGGAGACTCTAGTAGGTCTATGAAGAGGAATTGGATATTCTTCATGCAAGGACATAGCAAGTGTGTGTGTTGGAACCAAGAGTCACCGAAAGGAAGCTTGCGACATCAGGGCAATCAGGTTGTATCTTCTACTTTCGATTAATATGATACAACGACATGTCCTTTTCCCATAAAGTCATTCTTACTTTATTGTGTAATTCCTTGATCATATGCATAAGTTTATGATTGAATACATTTTTCTATCTTCACTTTGGTTGGTTTGTGTTGTCTTGGCATTGACCTCACGAGAGCACCGGAACGAAGCGGGAGAAACAAAGACCCTAGGAAGCGATACAAAGGTATGTTACTTGTTCTTCCTTACTAGCTAATTCAATGGTCATAACTTAGGGAAAGAGTCATGTCCTATCCTATTTTGTTCTAGATCCAGGTGGATCTAGGGAGATCTGTTAGTGTCTGCACCTGCCGATTAGTCTGATAACAAAATTGGCGACTCCACTGGGGATGCAACCCATTTTTTTGTGGTTTTTGGTGTTTTTCCTTGGCCATTTGCTCTTGCCTTACCTTTCTTCATTTCTATCAATCTCTGAGTCTTCAGGAAACCCTGATAGACCCTCTGGGTCCAGAAGTCCCTTCCAAATTTTTGTCTTTTTCCAAAATTTTGCCTAGTTTCAAGCATTCTCTCACTGAACCCCCTAGTGGCCTGCGAGAACCCTTTGAGTTCTCACTCTGCCTTTCAGTCCAGTGTGAGGTTCTCACACCTTTCTCAAAGCCAGCCTGTGAGAATGATCCATTCTTGCACTATACATTACTGATAGCCTGCGAACCCATTTTTGAAATTTTTTGATTTAAAGCTTTGGTATGTTCAGATGCCTAGATCTGCATAGGTTTCTGAAAAAAACTTCTTGGACCACTGGTTGATTATTTCTTGTCTTCGTATTTGTGCACGATCAGTCTTCGAAAACCAAAGGCTCTTCTTGTCCATCTTTTTCTCAACTCTCATCTCTTGACTTTTTTTTAACAAGGATAATCTCTGATCCTGGAATCAAAGTACTTGTTTGGTTGGGAGCTGGTGATCAGTGTGGAAGTTGGGATTGTTTGTCTTTCTCTTTTGATCATTACTTGGAAGATCATTGTTCTCATGCAATTGAAAAGACTAGTCTTGTCTACTTGTCATTTTTGTTTCCATTGAAATATTGGTTTGGGTTTTTGTTTATTGCTTGTTCGTTAGTTTTGGTTTTCCTTACTTTCACCACCATGGTGTAGATCCTTTTTGAAAAGTAAAAAAAAAAAGCATTTTTCTTTTAAAAGCATTTTCATTTTGAAAATATTGGAAATCAATTGTTAAAAAGAACAAATAGAGAATTGTCATTATTACGTGATTCGTTGAGATTGAATTTTAAAGGAGATTGCATATAGTAGTTCAAGATTGTTCTAAAAAACTTCTCTTTCCCTCCCGTACATAGGATTCATCAAACGAAAATTGATATATTTCATTCCTATCTATGCATTGTTGGGTTAGAGTCTCACATAACATCAGTTTCATATTCATTTCCTTTGAGTAACAACAACCCTTAATAACATTGCACAATTTTAAAATTTAACTAGTAACTCTTTTCTGGGACTCTATTACACCAACAATTAGCTAGGCTAGCGCTTTGGAATAGGCACAGAGATACACTCTCCAAAGCACAAAACACACAATAGCATCTTGTGTTAACGAGTGCCAAATTTCATTTACAACATTTCGTCCTGGGAATCCCTTCTCACACAAGGGTCAAACCCGAGGTCGCATTGACATTGACAAAGTTACTCACCCTGCTTTGCTGATATCGGTGTAGAGATTGCACATATTATGGGGGTCACTTGGAGGTATATCCACAATGATGAGTGGAAGCCTCTCAAGCTGATTTCAGGGATACCCTGCCCTTGTGTGTGGATTGGACTGTCGACTGTCCCCCCAGGCTTCATTGTTGTTGGTGGTAACCTTAGTGGCCTATCTTTTTAGGATCTTACACATGGTGACTGTGAAGGGGAAAGTCTTCACGGTACCTGGAATCGACGTTGACCAAAATCACTCGGGCTCCTTGGAAGGTATACCCATGATTATGTGTGGGAGCTTGCACCAGGGTGTAAGTCCGTTAAGCAGGTCGTCAACGTAACTTTTCCACCCTAGCCTCACCCCTTCTTGTCTCGTTGTTGCGACATTGGATTTCATCACCAACTAGTGACTTTGGAATTAGAGGCTCTTGTTTTCTTGGTGTTGTTTCCTAGATTTTGTTTACTAGTGCATGCTATTTGTTTACCCAAGTCGACCATAGGACTTTCTTCGTAAGTTTGTAACTCATTCACAATAGACCCTCCACGTCATTCACATAGAATGCAGGGCTTACCTACATAAAATCTGGAAGGTTCTCAACCCCTGCCTACAAGCTCACCAGAAGGCTCTCCTCAACAAAGTGAAGTCCAAGACGTCACCACTCCACAAGTAGAAAGAAATAACTCTTTAGAACGGTTCTGAATTACCAATTCTTGAGAGGAATTCCGACTTCACCCCGATTCTAGAGACGTATTATGCGAGTGAATTCTTCCAGAGACTTAGTTGTTGTGTCTTCTGGATCACCGACTAGATCTTTTCCAGGATCGGAAGGCCAAGATCCTTTTTGGTCTACTAGTGTTTTTAGACAAGATCTCTTTGGTTCATGATCAGGCATTGAAATCACCGTCTCACCTGCATTCCCCAAAACCTCTGACCCAGACATAGTACATTTTACTACTGCTTATTATTTTCCTGGTACAGAAGCTCCACGAGCTGACCACATCTTGACCATCCCTATAGAAATGGTCCATTACACCAGGATTATAGGGGCTAGTCAAGCCCCTATTGGCACACCTCTCTTGCCCAGTGTCACCCCGACACTTCCACCTGGATAACGTGCGTTGAATTCTTCTATTCCCACTCCTACACAAACCCCATCCGGAACTCCTGGTGGTCCCTCTTCTTCTGGGCACTCTCCTCTCGGCTTCATTTCGACACTTTCTCAACCCCCTTTCGGAGGACCTCTTTCGTCCTCTATCGGTGGCACTATTCCGTCGTTCACACCAAATTACCAGATTCTTGTTGGTGGACAATTTCACCAAAGAGATTTGACTCAAACCCCCCTTGTAGGGAAAATTCCTATTGGAACACAACACCCAATTGGAACTCAACCCTTGATTGGAGGACAACCCCCACCGAGCCCACCCTATAGAAAAAACATACCTCCATCCTTGGCCCAGTATTGGAATCATCTGATACAGCATAATCCTCAATCGACTGGGGGGTAACAACTTCCATCTACATCCGTTATACGCCCGAGTATAGGCCAACCATATCCCGGTACGTCCAATCCTATTTGGGGCTTGAATGCTCAAACCCATGTCCCTATTCAAGGATACAATCCCATGGGTTACTTTCCTCTACAACAACCACCTAATCTGCCTGGGGCTTCCCATTATATGCAAACTGTTTATGGTCCCACTAGTTTTTCGACGAGACTCCCTCCCCAAAGCCACCAGTACCTGCATGTGAATAGACAGTTACCCTTCTTGACCACTTTGGACCTCCTAGATCTGTCAAGGATTTTAAATGATCCAATCCGTCACTCTCTCCAATGGCTCGCTATACCAGCCAAGTTACCATCTGACATCCCTAAATTCAATGGCAAAGAGGGAGAGGACCCGAAAAATCACGTCATGAATTGTCACCTCTGGTGCTCTTCCAACTCCTTGATGGATGACTCTATTCGTTTATGTCTTTTTCAAAGAACTCTCATAGATTCTACCATGAAGTGTTATATAGAATTACCACGAGGGTTTTTCACCAACTTCAACACCCTAGCTATGGCTTTCCTCACCCACTACCAGTTATCGATCCATTATGAAACAGGGAGTGAGATTTTGAGTTCTTTCAAACAAACCAAAGCCACTCATATATCTGATCGTATTCATGAGTGGTGATGGAGACGACGTCTCATCAAACTCGAACTTCTCGATCAATTGCTGGTAGAGTGGTTCACAAAATCATTTGTGAACGACATCAGTCGTGACATTTCCATGGCTGGAGTTGTCATGGAAGAACAGGCCATAAGTCGTTCTCAATACCTTGACCTTGTTTACTCGCAAACGGGTACTCTTTACGACTTACTCCCTGACGCACCTCGTCCTTCCACTTCCACCACCTCAACTACTCCAGCTGCTTCTCATGCAGCTGACGGTGTGATTGGCATCTTCCATGCCCAACCACATTCCACCTCGAGCAACAAACCCAAACCCACTTCTTCTAATGTTCAAAATGCTCTGTCTCCTACCCCTCCCACCGGCAAGACTTCTGAGGTGAATGTTGTTCAATCTACCCCAGCCAGTAAAAACAAATCCATAAAGGGAAAGGGTAAAAATAAGGTTGATGATCTACCTCCTTCATTGGTACAACCCTCTCCCATGACTCCACCTACCAATGGTCCTCTTCATCTCAAACGACCAAGCCTCAACACAGTTCTTCACCCCCCTCCAAAGGGCATCGTTCGAAAATCAACTTTCAATCCTCATGCTCGTGCTACCCAGAACTATAGCATTGTTGAAGATCTGGCCCAAGCACCTTCTGCGATGTCAGCCCTCAAAGTCCTTCAAAGTTGTCCCACACAACGGAAGGCACTGTTCAAAGCTATCGGTGGAATCGACCCGACGGACATGAATTTGATAATTTTTGACTTGGAAGACCATATTCCAAGGTTACCCCCTCAAATCGCGTTCCAAATCCAAGTGATTGTCTCTGACAAAAAAATTTGTAGAACCGTTATCGACAAGGGTGCCTTGACGTGTGTCATGTTCGTTACCTGCTAGAAAGCCATCAGCTCTCCCTCTTTGCCTGAATCCCATAACACCCTCAAAGCCTTCAATGCCTACGGTTTTAAGCCCTACAGTGTCCTTCCTTCATTGCCAATCACACCAGAAGGAAAAATGGTCCAAGTCGAAGTGGAATTCTTTGATGCTCTTCTCGATTACAATCTTCTACTTGGCCCTAGATGGATCGATTCCATGCGCACAGTTGTGTCGAATCTTTTTCGTGTTGTACGTTTCCCACATCAAGGAAAGGTCATTATCATCAACCAATTAGCCTTCTTTAACTTGGATACGCGTACTGGAAACATACCGTTCATCGCTAAAACCCCACCGGGTTACGAGAACGTTGGTATAGGTCTCCTTGAAGACTCTTTGTTAATGGGTACTTTCCCCATTCCACCACCCAATGTTCCACACTCGTCTATCACTTCAATCAACATGATATCCTTCTCGATTCACGAAACCCCTGCATCTCATGACCTATGGATGGTACCTGACCCCAACGATCACCTTCATTATGATGACGCAATGCCTTTAATTCTGATCGAATCTGCCTATCAGGCCATTCAATCGACAACCCCTTCTACCCCCTCTCTTGGTGATTTGTCTCCAGATCCTTTACGCATCATTTTTCCCACGGACGAGATGATCATGTCTGTCATGGAAGACACCCCTTGGGATGATGGCCATCACCATTCCATCCTCTTCCTGGAACAACACACCATTGAGAGCTACCAACAGATCTCGACCCCGTTGACCATTGTCGTCATTTCCATCGTTCTCGAGTCTACACACGATGTGTTTTCCAAAGGGAACTTAAGCAATATCTCACCCATTATTCCCCTCGACATATCCTTCAAACCTATAATTGTCGAAAATGTGCATATCAGAGCTTCTTGTTCCCCCGATGAAATCGTCACCTACAAGTCACTTTTCAAAGAGTTTCGCGATGTCTTTGCCTGGAGCTATGAATAAATGCCGAGTATCGACCCCGACATTGTGATGCATGAGATCAAGACATACCTAGATGCTAAACCCATCCGATAATGCCTTCATCCAGTTCACCCACGTAAAGCAGCTGCTATCAAGCTTGAAGTTGAGAAACTTCTCAAAGCCAGCTTTATTTACCCGGTGGCCCTCACTGACTGGGTTTCCAATCTTATCCCGATCGACAAGAACCAGGGCACAATCCACATATGCGTTGATTATAGGGATATTAACAAAGCTTGTCCTAAAGAAAACTTTCCTACCCCCTTCGTCGATCAGATTGTCCACGATTGCGCCGGAAGTGAAATATTCTCTCTGATGGATGGTTTCTTCAGATATAATCAAATTAATATTGTTCCCGAGGATCAACACAAGAATGCTTTTATTTGTCCTTGGGGCACTTTCGCCTATCGGAAACTTCCTTTTGTTCTCAAGAATGCTGGCGCAACTTTTTAGCACGCTATGTCTTATGCCTTCCATGATATCAAGCACATCGTGCAACCATATCTTGACGACTTACCCGCTCATTCCATGCGTAGAGTCAATCATCCAATCCACCTTCGAGCCATTTTCATCCGCTGTCGGTTTTACCATATACGCTTGAATCCTCACAAATGCATTTTCTACATAGAATCTGGCCGACTTCTAGGATTTATTGTTTCACATCACGAGATCAAGGTAGATCCTTTAAAGGTCGAGGCAATCCTTAATCTCCATCCTCCTTCTACACTTCACCAGTTACAAAGTTTGCAAGGGAAAGCAAACTTTCTTCGTTGTTTCATCCCAAACTACGCCAAGATAACTCTTGGATTTATGCGACTACTCAAAAAGGGGTCTAAGTTTGTATGGGATACAATCACAAACAAAGCCTTCGAAGCTTTGAAATTGTCCCTGACATGTGCTCCGCTTCTCTTCCCCCCCGATGACAATCGTGATTATTTCCTCTACCTCACAGCCTCGGATTACACCATCACTATGGTTCTCATCCAAGAGGATGATTCTCATGATTCTCATGTTATCTATTACTTGAGTCGAAGTCTAACGCCTACTGAAACCAAGTATTTACATGTCGAAAAACTGACCTTGGCAGCCGTCCAAGCAGTTCAACGCTTCCGGCACTATATCCTCTCTCGCAAGACTACGGTGATTTCTAACTGCAACCCTATGCAACACATTCTCACATGTCAATTGCTAGGGGGGAAATACTCCAAATGGATCGTGATACTCTAGGAGTTTGACTTGGAATTCGAACGAGCCAAGTCCAAGAAGTCCTTAGTGTTCGCCGAGTTGATATGCGAATTTCCCTACTCTGAAACGAAAAATGTAGCAGCTGATTCATTACCTGATGAATCCCTTTTCCTAATTAGTTCCGATGATCTTTGGTATGGCGATATCATCTCCAAACCCAGACTTTCCAGCCCAATTTTTCCAGTACTGAGTGACGTCGAATATGCTACCAAGCCCATCAATATATTATTCTCGAGGATAATCTTTATTGTCGTGGGATTGACTCAGTTTTTTGACGTTGCCTCACGTTCGACGAAACCTAGAAAGCCTTAAATGACTGCCATTCTGGAGCCTGTGGTGGTCATATGTCCGGGTATGCTACTGCCCAGAACATCTTACGAGCAGGATATTTTTTGCCTTCTTTATTTAACGATTGCATAATTGCCATCCAAAAATGCCACGCTTGCCAGACCTATAATCATAAGATACGGTCACACCCTGCTCCTCTTCACCCTGTGGTCTCCGTTGGTCCCTTTGCAAAATGGGGTATCAATTTCATGACATGTCACCCCCACTCAGCCGGGGGGCATGGATACATTATTTTAACCGTAGATTATTTTACGAAATGGGCAGAGGTGAAGCCGACATTTGACAATACTGGAAAGACCGCAGCATTATTCATTTTCAATCACATCATAGCTCGTTTTGGTGTTCCTCGGACTATCATCACCAATCACGGTAGTCACTTTAGAAACTTCATGATGTCCGAACTCACTGAAAATTTGGGGCTTCTCCATGAAAACTCAACGCCCTATTACCCACAAGCCAACGGCCAAGTCGAAGCGATCAATAAAGTTCTGATAACCATGCTTCGACGAATGATAGGGATTCACAAAAAAAGTTGGCACACAATGTTGTTTTGAGAATTGTGGGCTTACCAGACGTCTGTTAAATCCGCTACTGGGTTTACACATTTCCGGTTAGTCTATGGTTGAAGCCATTCTCCCGATTGAATGTGAGATACCCTCTTTAAAAATAGTCGTCGAAATCCTACCAAACACTTCTGCAGAGGAAGAATGTCTGTTGTATCTCATGTGATTAGACGAAACTCAATGCAATGCTACCCTAGTCATAGAAGCCCAGAAGAAATGTATCAAGGACCAATACGACAAACCTGTCAAGCCTCACATTTTCTCCTAAGGAGATCTGGTTCTCCTCTACGAACAAGATCGAGATATGCTAGGAGCTAGAAAATTCAAAGCCATGTGGTGAGGTCCATATATCGTTAGACGAGTTTTGGAAAAAGGAGATTACGAGTTAGTAGATTACAATGGTATCCCTTTGAGTGAACCCAGAAATGGGTTGTACTTAAAGAAGTACTATGCATAAGATCACTTGTGCACGAGTACTTGTATTTTTATTGTATCATACTTCTTGTGTGTTACTGTAGTATGCTTTTTCGTTATCTGGTATCTGCCCTTATGTGACATTGTGTTTGATTTCCAAATGTCAGAGTCTTCGCTACCCCACATTGGCTTTGCTGATGGCACTAGCTGTAGTACTCAAAACCTTGCTTCCGTTGCATGGGAAATTTATGGCCATACAAACGAACTTATTACTCTATGAGGTGTGTGCCTCGCCCGTGCAACCAACAATATTGCAGAGTATAGCGTCGTTATCAAATTGTTGATTGATGCTATCTCACTCGGTATCCATCACTTGGTTGTATGACTCGATTCACAACTCATAGTACTAGAGTTAAGTAATGGCTATGCTATTCGAAGTCCTACTTTGTTATGGGTGTATTTGCGAATTCACCTCTTGGAACGTTATTTTGATTATATTGAATATCAGCATATTCCTAGATGTCTAAATACATTAACTGATGCATTAGCTAACTATGTATTAGAAAGACATTTGGGTCATCTATAAATCAATCACATCACAAGTATCACACAACACAAGACAAGCCGGTAGAGGCCATATGTATATATAATGATCAAAAAGTTTTTTACAAAAAAGTCCTATCCAAGGTCCAAAATTTCAAAATCTGAAGCTCATAGATTCTACAAAATGACGTCATGGATGACGTTCACGGTAACACATGACTGCCCGGGAAACCCTATGAAGTAGTCAGCCAACAAACTCTGACACCCCCACCGTATGACAATGATAATGTCGTGGAACCTCTCCAAGAGGCATGTCTGGAATGTCTGCAGTCAAACCCTCTAAGTTTTGTTCCACTGCTTCATAATCTTCAGCATCCCATTGTGGCACTGGAGACACCTCTCCTCGTCGCTGAATAGGAGATGTACCTGGAGGTCGATAAGGCCCCACATTTGTGTTATCAAAAAGAATTTTGTAATTAGACCTTGGACAAACATAAAAACATTTGCATATGATAAAAGTCACAAAAACATTTAAAAAGTAAAAAATGTGTACTTCTTACCAAGATCTCCCCACTGAGTGCCCTTGGGCAGGGCCAAGTCTGGATCTCCTCGGAAGTCCAACTCGGCATAGGCATAATCATCAACCATCAGCATCTGTGGTTGCAACCAGTCAAAGAAGGAATCATTGTATTTGATGATTGGTCCAGCTACATGCCGGGCCATGAGGTTACACCACCGTAGCATTCTCGGATCCTCTGGAGCTGGTAAACCCCACTCAACCTGCAACCTCATCAAGGGAACCCTCTGAAGAAAGAAGGACACCAACAATGACCCGTACCCGAATTGCTTCAGGTCGCCTCTCCTGCATTTGGTCAACTGCCTCTTCACACTACGAAGGACTGTGTCTGCCTAGTTAAAGACCCGAGGCTCAGTACACTCTATGGCATACTGAAAGTAGCTCTAGAGAGCCATGTGCGGAGCAGTGCTCCTAGCCATACGAGCAATGGTGAACAAAATAGTGCGAAGGGTCAAATCTTGCACCCCCCAAATAACCACTTTTCCTTTGCTCCTTTCCACCTCTGGAACGCAGTACAAATGACAATATTCACTCATAGGCAGCCCACCACCTCGGCTACCAGTCAAGATAGTGTGGTACCCACGCTGTGATAGTCCTGTCAAGAAGTAAACATCCTCGATATCTAAGGACAATGTGTGGACCCCTACGTGGAATACTTGTTGGTCCACGTCCCACATATGAACGAGGTACTCCAACAATCTGACTTGGGCCCTCATGCCCAGGATACGAAAGAATTTTAGGAGGCCATAGTCTCGCAAAGTGACAACAGTGCCCGGGTTATTCCTGGCAATAGCATCATCTTCTTCATGCTCTCTTTCACACCATTCCATAACCATGGTGATAGCCAAAATCCTGCATAAGACACATAAGAAGAAGGTCATCAACTCTCTTCAAGACTTGGTACTTTTTTCATTGAGCAAACATTACAGAAATTTTTCACTTTGCGGTTCTCGCAGGTGCCCCTTTGGCACAGTGAGAGGTTCTCGCAGGTGCCTTTGGGGCCACCTATGAGAATGATGCATTCTCGCAGGTCCTATGTGGTTGGCCTGCGAGAATGCCTTAGTGCAAAATTGAGCCCTAAAACAAGCTTAAAAACATGAATTTTACCAATGAAAATGAAAAATTAAACCATGAAAAGATAGAAGACAAGGAGCTTACCTCACTGCCTGAGATGGTTCGTCGAATGGATGCTCGTACCTTCTGCAATTGAGCGCCAAAATTCAAGGGCAAAAGAGGGGCTTTGGGCTAAAATATTGGCAAAGTTACAATGACTCTGAAAAAACGACTTCGACGTTCATACACAGGGATACAGATATTTTTTCTCTTTTTCATCGCGTTTTTGAATTGTTTTTTATGGTTTTTGCACAAAACCTCAAGCTTGGTCTTTGTCCATTCTCATGCTCGAAAATACATGAGAACATGATCGTGCACACTTTTATCACTTTTTCGAGATCAACAAGGTTATACGAAAAAGGAACCCCCTGGAGTCCTCCTTAATCTCTTTTCAGACTCTCTAAACATGAAAAGATCACCGAGCAACCTTGCTATTTTCACGCTCGTTAAAGTATTTGAAGAAAGCGTCTGTTGGGTGATAATTTATCTCTTTTTTAGTCTCATCAGACTATTTTATGAAAAAGGAACTGAGAGAGTTCTCTTTTAAGTATTTTTCCAGACTCTATAATCATGAAAAACCTTCGAGTTTTCTATCTTTGGACTTGTTAAACAAACATTGAAAGACCCGTAATGGGACCAAACCACTCTTTCCTAGGGTTATTTAAACATACTCCGAAGGACTCATCTGAAGGATGAGCTTATATCAACAAGCATATGTTATCCTCTTCAAGCTTGCTTAAAAATAAAAAGGTACTCACCAAAAATAGTGGGGGGAAATTTGGGAAAGGGATGTGTTTTCGTATTCATATTATTGGCAGTAAGTGTCTCTCTTGAACATGACACCCCCCTTATTCATTATCTAAATCTGGTTTGGGAAATCCATTTGTCTCTCATTCGACTTGCTACAAGGTCATATCTTGAGTCATCTCTGATTCATTGTTGTCAAATCATTGGTCGTGTCATCCATATGCTCAAGAGAAGTTCATCCAAAACCTCTATTGAGTCGGCCATCTGCAGTTGTCCATTCTCTCTGTGTCAGCCTTCCCTGTGTCCAGTTCGACTTACATCATACACTGTTCCGCTTTCAAAATCTGTTATTCATTTCGTGTCATTGATGGGGGATACATCAAGGCCCTCCTGTGATGAGTTTTGTTCCGTCGACTCCAACTCATGATCCGGAAACAAGACTTAGAAATTATTTGGTACCTTGGAACTTGCATGCCTCAATGGTAGGTTTCCTTGCTTTCGACGGTGAGTTTTCATCATTGACCCCTAATCGAGAGATTCCGTCGAATGTTCGACCTCGACTCATTTATTCACATTCGGTGGATTGTACTGGGGTACCTTGGGATTCATTGATATTAATTCTAATTTCCCTTGCACTTGTTAATGGTTTCATCAATGACTGGTAATCAAGTGGTTTCTACCATGTTCAACTTCAACACATGTAATCACATGGTTAGATTCGTACTTCCGGGTGATGAGAGTGAAGACCCTGGGTCTCATCTCTTTGATCCAGGCTGCGATGCAATATGTATAATTTGCTGACACATAGATCCACTTTGTATGTCTCGTGGCTATGTCGTTTAAATTCGAATTTCCTTGCATGGATCGACAGTGTATTCTTGGTGGCTATGTGATATTTTGACGGCATGGATCCACGGTGTATAATTCGTGGCCATGACCTATGTTTATGGTGTCATATGTCCATGATCTAAGTATGGGAATGCCTACCTCAGAACTAGTATGATATTCTACAGATGCTTGGTTGTTTACAGGTTTTCGATTAGGTGCGCTCCTGGTTCCCAACACACACACACAATTCACAAAGTATTTCGGTTGTCACTGATTCCGGCCTCATACTTTGGGGGGTATTCTGTTACACATGATTTTGGTCATCTTGGTGATGTATTGACAATAGTGTACTCAAGCTCCCAACAAGAACTTTCTCCTGAGAAAAGTGGCATTTATCTCCTTCCAGAAAAAATATTTTCAAAGTGAGTTCGGAGGCTGTCTATAGCCTAGGGTGTGAGAATGACCCATTCTTGCAGGCCACCTTCATATAGGGTGTGAACTTCTTGCAGTGTTCTCTATACTTAGGGTTCGAACTTGTTTTCAAGATTGGAAAAGGGAAGAAGTCTCGAGGGTTCTAGAAGGGAATCTTCTATAAAATGGGTTGGCATTCGAATAGTTATCATTTTACTAGTTTCCCTGATTTGGTGGGATCATTCTCATCCATGTAACCATATCATCCTCTCCTATATATTGATGGGATTCTCATGGAAAAGGTTAAGCAATATTAATTGAAGAATTGGTGAAGGAATTGTGTGAAGAACCCAACTTGAGTAGAAGCTTGGAGACTCTAGTAGGTCTATCAAGAGGAATTGGATCTTCTTCATGCAAGGACAGAGAAAGTATGTGTGTTGGAACAAAAAGTCACCGAAAGGAAGCTTGCGACATCAAGGCGATCATGTTGTATCTTCTACTTTCGATTAATATGATACAACGACATGTCCTTTTCCCATAAAGTCATTCTTACTTTATTGTGTAATTCCTTGATCATATGCATAAGTTGACGATTGAATACATTTTGCTATCTTCACTTTGGTTGGTTTGTGTTTTTTTGGTATTGACCTCATGAGAGAACCATAGCGAAGCGGGAGAAACATAGACCCTAGGAAGCGATACAAAGGTATGTTACTTGTTCTTCCTTACTAGTTAATTCAATGGTCATAACTTAGGGAAAGAGTCATGTCCTGTCCTGTTTTGTTCTAGATCCAGGTGGATCTAGGGAGATCTGTTAGTGTCTGCACCTACCGATTAGTCCAATACCACCCCCAAAATTGGAAAAGTATATAAATGGAATTTGTTGTTTATTTTATTATTTTTCAAATATACTGGAACATTTGAAAGTTGGCGCGACCACCCCCATTCAACTGCAACTTAATAGTACGCCAATTTCATGCCATTTATGATCATTTTGAGGTATTTTTCATCGCCTCCATGGACCCTATCATAACTTCAGTAACAGAGCAAGACCCTATGTCAAATGAAGAATCCCTAATTGACCGAGATTCAAACATTTTCAACACCGAAATTACCATTTCACCCATGTCTGTGTCCAGAAGAAACCTATCCAATAATGTAGGAAAGAAGATACCATTCCTTGGACTAGTCTAGGCCACTATAGTCCCTTATGCTGTCAAAGTCACTTTCCATTTTCCCGAATTCATAGGTTGGTGTGCAGAGAAGTATTCACAGGAAAAGAAAGTCATCGTAAATAAGAAGGGTTCCAAGGTCCTATGTAGGGTAGAGAGTCTATCAATTTGATATGCCCTTGGCATACCAGAGTCTTTCTCTGTAGTGTCTGAACCTTTCGATGAAGAAAAGCTAATTAGGTTATACAAAGAGTGTCCATCAGAAGTCAAAAATCTATTTTTACAAACAATTGTCAAACTAGAACATATTTTAGAAAGTTTGTCCTTGTCAATGAATGTGAGTATAATGGTTATTGAAGTCCAATGGGTTTGTTCCCTATTGAGTCAAGTTTTAGGTCTAGATAATGAAAAATATGTAGTCGAAGTCATGATCGGTTTCTTGTTCACATTTTTTATGTCAGAGTTTGGTCTGTCAATCCATATCAACTTTGAACAATTCATAGCTGATAATATCCATAAGCAGTTGGTAAATTTCAGTTCTATAAGGCATTTTAGATATTACACCTACGTGTTGAAGATTTTCATAGAGAAAAATAAGAGAGAATTTCCTAAAGTAGAATTCATATCAACTGAATATAAATGGATTACATTTCTCATTTTCATCAACAAGGTCATATCCAAGGTTTACAGTTTAATATTCAACACCAACTTACCTAGAGTTATGGATAACATGAGGAGCTATCTATGGCCAAATCCAAAAAACAAAGTGGGGGAATGGGTATTGTTCATGCATTCAACAATGGCCTGGGTTTTCGGTTGTCATGAATCCCCCTATCTATTGTCTATTTTCCTAACCCCCAGAGTCTTTTCCCTTAAATTCATCAGGAAAAGAATCATATCTGAGACAGAGCATTTCTTGAAATTGCACAAAACCTCCAACCTCAAATTCCCTTTTATCATTGGCCCTTACATTATCAAATCCAAATATTGTTTATCTCAGATTCAAGAAAAGCTCAAAGAGTTTGGTTTTTCACAACTACAGGGGAGAACATATGATGCACATGAAATCATATCCAAGACAATATTGATGAAAAAATAGGCCCCTTATGAGCATGAACATGTTGAGGGATTTGATAAACTGGAAAACCTAGAAGTTTGTGCTGATATGGAAGAAGTCTTACAACCAAATCAAATGTAGCAAGTGGAGGCAAATTTGAAATAAAGACAAACACAACAATCTACTCAAAGACAGATAATCAAAGTCCCCAAGGTAAGTATTTACAATAAGAGAAGTAGTTCAAAGGCCATAGGCACCAATTATCAGTAGACTGCCCCAAAGAAAACAAAAATTACACAGTCTCCACTGATTGTAAATTTGGAGGAGGAAGAGCCCAGAGAACAAGTAAATATTGATATGGTGGAGAGTGGTAAAAGAACTGTTAAATTTGAAAAGGAAATCAAAATCCAAAGAGAAGGCAACTCTAGAAATTTTAGCAGTAGAAAATACATCTTTGACAAGACATCTGAAGCAGTGTATCAATATAAAGAATATTTGGCAAAACAATATGCTGAGAAGGGAAATGTTGCTCTGAGTGAGATGAGGGATTTAGTCCCTGAGGTAGAAAATATTTCCCAGCATAAATCTTCTTTGTTCACAGTGAGATATATTGATAAGAGGACATTTAATATAGCAGTTGAAGATGAAGACAAAGTGTTTGAGATCAATAAAAGTTATGACAACATCAATGCTCTAGACAAGGTCAAATTCCATAGACATACTAGTGACATGTTATACTCAGATTACTTAAGTTTAATCTTGAAGAACTAAAAATTGTCATCCCATATGATGAAACTAGAAGAACAGTTAAGGTAGGAAAAGGCATCTAGCAGAGCCTAGCATACTTAGGTCAAAATATTGGAATCTGAAGGTCCCCAAGGGGTGAAAACCTCATTGTCTGAAAAAAACAAATTAATTTAGAGCTTGAAGAAGAAACTAAAAATGTATGCCACAGAGAATCCACAAAAAACAGAAATGGTTTCTCTAGAAAAAGAGAAGGAAGCATTTCGAAAAGAGGCATTGGACTACAAAGTTAGGGTGTTGCACCTAGAGAAAGAAAAGATGAACTAGTCACAAGGACATGCATAGTTGCTAAACAGGGTTGTAATTGTACCCCCTGCTGCAGAAGTTGGGCCAAACATTGAAGGACTTATCCAGGCTATTTCACAATTTATCCTGAAGGTGGGAGAAATCAAGGGGTTAAAAGGGGACATAGATAAATTGAAATAGGAAATGCAAGAAAAGGATGAATGAATAGCTCAACTTCAAAAGGAGAATGGATCCTTGCAGGAAAGGATAGATAAGATGAATATGAGATTGAGAGGTAAAGGAATATTGCAGGGGTAAAGCACATCATCTGAAATTATATAGTTGGTGAAGCTACCAAGTTTAGAGTGTACTTGAATTTCATTAATGATAAAGACAACATGGCCATCACAGCTAGAAGCAGGTGCACTGTTGTAAATAAGAATTTAGCAAAGAAACCATCAGAGTGGACCCAAAATGCCATAAAACTTCTAAACTCCATACCTACTGCAAAACTTCAGACAATTGGAGTCAAAGATAGAACTACACGGATCATCTGGGCTAGGAGGATTATTGCTAAACATAACCTACTGAAATCAATCCAAACCAAGGCAACACAGATGGAGAAAAGTGTGCAAGAATTCAAGGATTTGTTTGAAGAATTGTTTATTAAATGCCTCCCACCATTTTGGGATGGAAAAGGAAAATTATGTGATCAGGAAGAACATAACGCTTGCCTCACTCTGTGCAGAATGGACCACTCCAAGTTTGAAGCCCCGGAGGAAAACCTAAAAGGAGTAACCTCGGTTGAACATCTGATTACATATTTTGATATTCTGAATTAGTTTAAAGCAGTGAAAGTGGGACTACCAGTCATGACATATGACTCTTGTATTGACTTGGAGATCTTGATCAAAGAAATGATGGATTATGATATCCCTTCTGACTTTCAATGGGAGGAGATAGTACGACTAGGTAAGACAAAGTGTAGTTTTCCAGGAACCAGTAGATGATGTACATGTGTCATTGAATATGGAAGATCAGGCAGAAGACCAGAAAAGAACAAGTGGCAAAGGAAGGAGCTGAAGCATCAGAGGAATCGACAGATGGAGCATAAAATGTTTTTCTTGTTAATCATTGTAATCGTTTCCAATACTGAAACTACCATTTGTAATTATTGTAATCAGTATCATAAACTAAAACATTTCATTTCAAGCATTGTAATCGGTTTTAAACCGAAGAAATTTGAACTTGTATAAATATTAGGAGTTCCAAATGTATTAAGGGTTGGAAGAAGTGCAAGGGAACGATTTAGTTGTTCGAACTTGAATGTAATTTTCTAAAGCTAAATAGAATACATATGTAGAAGTCTTAGAAGTCTCCATGAAAATATTCTAATGGTGGTGATATGAGTTTTGTCTTCTCTCTTTGTATGTATTTCCTATGTTTTTTATTCCATTAGCATTGTCTTCTATTTAAATTGGATAGTTTAAAGGCCCATAATTAATCTTATGATGCTCATGGCTTATGCAATTTAAACTATGTTAAGTTTCTTCCTAACTAATTTAGAATTCATTTCATTAATGCTCTGATGCAATTACTTGTTTTCCCCTTTCTTCTTACACTTTACAAATTACAATTTATAAATCAGCGTCATCACCTCATTTATCCTTTATCCTCTGAAGCGTTATACCGATGAGTCAGTGTTTCTATTCATTTTCAGAAATTCGACTCCATATCCCTGAGTGTCCCTCCATTTCCTTGCCAGGAAACTTATAAAAAAAACCCTTAAAAAACAAAACCTAGCCATTAATTGTCAAATTAATATCAAGTGGCACAAGAGAGCCCTCTCTAACCAGAGAAGTCTAGTACCCAGCTCTAAATTTGGTTTGTAGGTTACCTCTTTCATTTTTTTTATCAGCCGAACAAATTTACAGAGTGTTAACATTCTAGCATCGTTGTTGGGGATCGAAAGTGAAATCTTCCCTGGGAAAAGAACGAATTAAAGCTTCAGATTTGATTCTTGAGGGTGACATTGAATCAAACACCTTATTGGCTGAGACTAAATTTACCCAGGTGACTCCAATTTAAAGAGACCAGTATCATAAATCAGTTTGAGTGAGAAATCGTGGCTCCCAAGAGAATTCATACCAGGAGAAATCTAGACCCATAAGCAGTAATCCCTGTGTCTGATCCTGAGAAAATCATACAAAAAAGAAAAGAAAATCCAATAAGACCAATTCTGTGTCTAAATAGATATCTATCCTTGCCCAAAGATGGAGTGACAAGAATTGAAGACCTTGATTTTGATTTGAAATTTGAGCAAACTCTGTTTAGAACTAAATCTGAGTCTTGCTTGAAAGTGATCATATTTGACGAGAAGAGGTTCCAAGATTTAATTTTAGAGGATTAAGTTGTATGACACTGAAGGCAATGTGTCAACCCAAAAACACTTAGACTGGTTCAATGATTTTGTATACCTAGAAGAAGTAGATTTTGAAGATGAAAAAATGAGTTTGTTTGCACAAAGTCTTGCAAGAGAAGTCTGAAAATGGTTCAGATCTCTCCCAGCAGCAAGTATCATAAATTTTGAAGCCTTTGAAACAAGTTTTCTTGCAAAGTGGGGTGACAAGAAAAACCCCCTTCAGTTGTTAACCCAGTATAACAACATGAGAATGTCACCTGATGAAACAATGCAAGAGTTTTGAGCTAGATTTATAAAAGTCTACAACTCAATTCCTACTGAAGTAAAACCTCCTCCTAGAGTTGCTCAACTTAGATATGCTAATTCCTTTGAAAGTGATTTTGATTTGTTGTTGAGGGAAATAATATCTACTTCCCTAGATGATATGATGAGTGGTGCAATAGAGTTGAATTAAATCTAATGGCTTCAGGAAATATCAAAGGTAATTCTGATAGGGACATGAACAAGGTTCAAGATAAGGCACAACCTTTAACCTCACAATCATCAGAAGAGAGGTTTGAGTTGATGATGAAGACCATGGAGAAACTCATGGAGAGGATTTCTTTATATAATAATCCTAAAACCAAAGAACAGATGTTCCACCCAAAAATCCAAGGAGACCAGGAGTTCCACAAATAAGGCAAAGAGATAAGAGGAACCAGGGGGATCAACAGATAAGACCTCCTTTTCAAAACAATTATGTAAATGAAAATTTTGATAAAACTTTTGAAGAAAACATGCATCGTTTTGATAGTGATGAAACAAAAGTGTTTTTAACTAAAGAAGAACATGATCAGTTCATGGATGAAAATGCAATATTCATGCAAGATAATGATTAAAGGTTGTTAGTGGAAAAATAATATTTCCAGACAGGGCTGCAGAATGCCATCATGCAATTCCAGAAACAATATAATCTTTGAAACAAAAAGGTTCCTGCAAATCCTCCAAAGGGAAATCCTACCAAAGAAGCTCAAAATAATACACCTTATTCAAGTTAGCCTAGAAAGGACTATGTTGCAAAGGATGTTGTGGACAAAGCAAAGTAGAAGGAAGAACCTCCAAAGAAAGTGTCTGAAACAAGAAAGGAGATAGTCATCAAAGAGGTAGAGAAAACCTATTCTTCCTTTAACTTTGAAAGTGAGATAGCCAAAATTAAAATTTGTGTTCCATTCAATGAGATGATAAATAATAGTGAATATAGAAATAAGATTATAAATATGCTCAATATGGAAGAAAATTCTGATTCTTTGAATATACAAGATGATCATCCTGCCATCTTGTTTGGTCCATTTGTAGAGGAGAGTAGCGACGCTGAGGAGGTTCCCCATTTCTATGCCATTCTAAAGATTCATGATATGACTTTGCACAATGCTATGTTATATTGAGGACCATCCCATAATATGATGCCCAAGGCAGTCATGGACCAATTGGGTCTGGACACTACAAGGCCTTACAAAGACCTTTTCTCCTTTGATTCAAGGAAGGTGAAGTGCCTTGGCCTAATCAAAGATCTGGTGGTTTCTTTCTCTCAAATTCCATCAAAAAAAATGGTAATGGATGTGGTGGTTGCTGATATTCCTCCTAAATTCGGCATGCTGCTATCTAGGTCATGGGATGCAAAGTTGAAAGGGACTTTGCAAATGGATATGTCATATGCCACAATCCCTGTGTTTGGTCAATATAGGAATTTGTACAGGGAAGTATTGCTTAAATACATGGTCAGTAACAAAGCACATCCAAAAAACCATCCCATTTACTCTGTGGAGCCTGAGATTAGTTCTTCCATTTTCTTTAATGGTTCGAATTTTGAAGAGAAAGTGCCAGATATTGATGTGATTGCCAGAGACAAATCTGACGAGGAAAATGAGGAAAGTTAAAAGAAACAAAGTAATGCATAATATCGGAAGTGGAATATGAACTTTGATGGATTTTTTAGGTGAGAAGAAGTAGGGGTTAGTGTGTGTATTAACATCCCTAGAGGAACTACAAAACTGTGTTCTTATAAACTTGTTTTTTGATTACACAAACAACATGGTTGAATATGAGGCATTAGTATTGGGATTGAAGACTTTGAAGGAAATGGGTGCTAAGAGAATAGTTATACATGGATTTCGAGTTGATTATCAATCAAATAAAGGGTATATACCAAGCAAATCATCCTAGGCTGAGGGCATATAGAAATATAGTGCTTGATATTCTTGAACAGTTTCTAGAGTATAATCTTTCGGTGATTCCAAGAGGGTAGAATCAGATTGTTGATGCCATGGCTACTTCAGCCTCAGTCTTCAAGATTCCAATTTTCCCTAACAGGAGATATGAGATTGAGGTCAAGAACATGCTAGAAGTACTAGATAACATTAGGTACTGGCAGGTTTTTGAAGATGACAAACAAATAGAAAGTTTCCTTAATATGGAGGATGAATTTGAAAATTTGACTATAGATGAGGAATATTGTTATGATGAAGAAGATACAACTGTGTTTGCAAATGATGACTGCTTCAAAAATAATATTTTTTGAAAGGATATAATGCAGCTAAAAAATAACAGTATCCCCAAAGGCCTGGTACCATTAGAACAACTCCTTGACAACAATGATGTGGTCAGGAGTCCTAAAATTACTACAAATGATGGGGATGTTGAAGATTGCAACACTAGGACTCAGGAAGATCCCAAAATCATCAAGATGTCCAATACACTTAGCCCAAAGGTCAGGCAAAGGTATATCAGTTTAATGAAGGAATTTCTTGATGTTTTTTCCTAGAGTTATGAAGATATAAAGGTTTATGATACTAAAATTATTCAGCATGTGATTCCACTCAAGGAGGATCATAAACCTTTCAAATAGAAATTAAGAAGAATTAATCCTTTTTTGTTGTCCTTAATTGAAAAAGAGCCTAAGAAGTTGTTTGAAGCCGAGATCATAGTGTCTCTGATATTTTCTAAGTGGGTCGAAAATTTGGTACCTGTCAGAAAAAAGAGTGGAGAGATCAAATTATGTGTAGACTTCAAAAATTTAACAGAGTATCTCTCAAGGAAAATTACCCATTCCTAAGATGGATCAAATAATGCAGAAAGTGGTTGGTTCTACAAAAATATCAATGTTGGATGGTTTCTCTGGGTACAACCAAATCATGGTACATCATGATGAGCAGGAAAAGATAGCCTTCAAAACACCATGGGGCACCTTCTTGTATGCCAAAATGCCTTTCAGGCTCATGAATGTAGGAGAAACTTTCCAAAGGGATGTGGGTATAACCTTTGCTAATGAGAAAGATATATATTTTTTTATTTACTTAGATGATATCCTTGTATATCCAGGTTCTAATGAAGAACATCTCAACCATCAAAGGAGAAATTTTGAGAAATGTAGGAAGTTCAACATTTCATTGAACCCAAAAAGTCTAATTTTGGTATGGAGGAGGGAAATTTGCTTGGTCACATTATTTCAAAAGAGGGAATAAAGATAAATCCCAACAAAGTTGAGGGAATCTTAAAAATTGGCATACCCAAAAGAAAAAAAGAAGTGCAATCTTTCCTGGGGAAAGTAAATTTTCTGAGAAGTTTCATCCCTAACCTGGATGAAATCATAAAGCATATCACTAACATGCTTAGAAAAGGAAGTGATATAAAGTGGACTCCTGAATCCAGGAAATCCTTTGAAGATGTTAAAGTGGCCTTGACCAAAGCCCTAGTAATGGCCAGTCCAAATTTTGAAAAGGACTTCATATCGTTTTCTTTTGCCCCATAACACACCATTGCTAGTGTTTTATTACAAAAATATGAACAAAACTTTGAAAATCCTATAGCCTACTACAACAAGACATTGAGAGATTCTCCATTGAATTAAAATATCATGGAAAAGAAGGAATATGCATTGTTCAAGGCCCTAAAGGAGTATATAATTTATATCTTGCATTCCGACACTGTTGCTTATGTACCCAATAGTTCTGTGAAGGACATTTTAACTCAGCCAGATCCTGAAAGTAAAAGGGGCAAGTGGATAGATGTGTTGTTGGAATATGACCTTGAGATCAAACCTACAAAGTTGATTAAGGAGAAAGGACTTGCAAAGTTGATGGCCAAGTAAAATTGTGAACTCTTGGGGATTAATTTCATTGTTGATTTATCTACAAATTTAGAAGAAGAAAAGGCCCCTCAGGTATCTAAAAATTTCCTTGACTCCCCATGGTATGTTGACATTATTTTTGCGTTGAGGAATTTGCAGGCTCCTCCTGAATTGAGCAAAACCAAGGCTGGGTTTTTAAAGCTAAAATCAACAAAGTTTTGTACTGTAAATCAATCTCTGTATTGGAAGGATCAAAGAGGAATATTGTTGAGTTGTTTGTTGGAGGGAGAAGTATAAAATACCATCAGAGAGTTTCATAAAGGTGATTGTGGAGGGCACCATTATTGGAAAACTACTATACACAAGATATTGAGGGATGGATTCTATTGGCCTAGCATTTTTTCTGATGTCTACAAAGAGGTTTCAAGATGCCATGAATGCCAAATTTTTTATGGGAAGAGAAAATTGCAGCCTTTTCCCTTGAATCCCATCTCTGTTGAAGCACCTTTTAGACAATGGGGCCTTGATTTCATAGGATAAATTCATCCACAGTCCTCATCTCAACACAAGTGGATACTGACAGCCACAGATTACTTCACCAAGTGGATTGAATCAGTTCCCACTAGGAAAGCCACATATGTTGTTATCATTCAGTTTTTGGAGAACAATATTTTATCCAGGTTTGGTTGTCCAATCAAAATCATTACAGACAATGCAACAACATTTAAGTCCAAGAAAATAGAAAAATTTTGCAGTGATTACAATACAACCCTTGGCCATTCCAAAACTTATTACCCTCAATGTAATGGATTGGTTGAGTCATCCAATAAGAGTTTGACCAGAATTATCAAAAATTCGTTGCAAGATAACAAAAAGCCTTCGCATAAAAATCTCATCCATGCACTATCGGCTGATAGGATCACTACTAAAAGGTCAATTGATACTTCACCCTTCCAAATTGTGTATGGCACATAGGAAAATTTTCCTACTTCATTAGGATTCCCAGTGATGAGATTGCTACAGAAGAAAGATGTTGAACCAGATGCCACTCGGAGGAGGAAAAATGAACTAATTAATGTCCAACAAACCAAAGAGAAAGCCTTCAACAACTTTCAAATGCACCAAGACAAGATCAAAAAGGATTTGGACAAGCATACCAAGGTAGATGATTTAAAAGTGGGTGATTTGGTGTTGAAATGGAATGCTAGGAATGAAGACAGAGGAAACCATGGAAAATTCGCCCACCTGTGGCTGGGACCTTTCAAAATTGTGGCATACCATGGAAATAAAGCTTACTTGCTACAAGAACAAAATGGAGATTTCGTTGGCGAGGGACCTATGAATGGCATGTTTCTCAAGCATTATCTCTCTTAAAGGGATTTTCACCCTTTCCATTCATTGTATATAACCATTTTTGTTTTTTAGTTGACGAAATTGAAATCAAATCAACAAAAATTAAAGCCCGGAGCGAAGGCCCTAAGTTATGATGAGTATAATTTGATTTTTTGTGAATAAGATGTTGACGAATTTAGTTGCAGGAATAAAATAAACCCTAATGGGTAGGCACTTGGTATGTCGTTCTTTGCTATCTCGCTGGGAGGATAGAATCCCGAGTTGGAGCCCATATTATTGCCATTAAATTTTTTGTGTGAAATCGAGATTTCAGGACTTAGCGAGGTGCTAAACTAGTTTGAAATCCTGACAAACTAGAGATGGGGATAAATCTGGAAGGAGGAAGATAAATATGGCGGGGTGCTAAGGTGATGGGACTCAATACGTCACATATCACGATCTCTCCATATCGACGATCGAGGATCATTTCCGGGGGAGGAGTTGCACGTAGTATAATTCCCGAAAGCAAGCTGAAAACTAAACCATGGTTTTCAGTCGAGACCATGTGGAGCCATTGGGTGCATTTCGGGGTGAGAAGTAGGTTTCCCCAAACCAATTCCTCATTCCCTTGAAATTGGAAAAGTATATAAAGGTCATTTGTTGTTTATTTTATTATTTTTCAAATATACTGGAACGTTTGAAAGTTGGCGCAACCACCCCCATTCAACTGCAGCTCAACAGTACGCCAAGTTCACACCATTTATTCTCATTTCTAGGTATTTTTCATTGCCTCCATGGACCCTATCATAACTTTAGTAACAGAGAAAGACCCTGTGTCAAATGAAGAAGCCCTAATTGACCGACATTCAGACATTTTCAACATCGAAATCACTATTTCACCCATTGCTGTGTCCAGAAGCAATCTATCTAATAGTGTAGGAAAGGAGATACCAATCCTTGAAGCAGTCCAGGCCACTATAGTCCCTTATGTTGTTGAAGTCGCTTTCCCTTTTCCCGAATTCATAGGTTGGTGCACAGAGTAGTATTTACAGGAAGAGAAAGTCGTCGTAAATAAAAAGGGGTCCCAGGTCCTATGTAGGGTAGAGAGTCTATCAATTAGAGATGTCCTGGGCATAACAAAGTCTTTCTCTGCAATGTATGAACCTTTCTATGAAGAAAATGTAATTAGGTTATACATAGATTGTCCATCATAGGTCATAAATTTGTTTTTACAGACAATTGTCAAACCAGAACATTTTTCATAAAATCTGTCCTTGCCAATGAATGTGAGTATAATGGTTATTGAATTCCAATGGGTTTGTTCCCTCTTGAGTCAATTTTTAGGTATAGATAATGAAAAAAATGTAGTAGAAGTCATGTTGTTAGGGTCCTAACCCACACATAGGTAGAGCAATATATTCAGATGTAATAAAGGTCAATATTAATAAGGCCTTTCAATAAAGTAGAATAATGCGGATGTAAGAAAACCTAATAGAAGCTTCCGCTTCTACAAGGATCTTCCTCTAGATGCTTCTTTTTAGTATAAATAAGAGTCGAGGGTATGAGAACCCTAGCTTGGACATTATTGTAACAGAGAACTGCTCGACTGGAGGTTGCCCCCTCGAAGAGGCCTGTGAACATTGCTTTCTGAATTAAAGTGCTATTTCAGTTGTTGTTCTTATATTATTTATGTGTCATTGTGGAGATTATGCTAGTTATATTACAGTTATTCTACCATTTCTAGCATTTTATTTCTATTCTACATATTTATTATATTTGGTATCTTGCAAGTGGTATCAGATCACTTTCCTTGGAAGAATTTGTGGGAATTTTTTTTTTCAGGGTAGAGACGTATTCCGGCGTCTTTAAGCCACATAGATATGTCGTTACATGCATAAACTCGCATTTGATGGATTCATACATGCAGGAAATACAAGTGGTTCTTAAGTGCACATATGTTGGCCACCCATGTAACCCCTGTTGGTACCCCTTCGAGTGGTAGCGCATCAGACTACACCTGTGTACGGATCGGCCTAGATTTCCTGAATCCCTCTTTAGATAAACCTATCGGCTGCCGGACTACTATAGTGTCACCGAGAACAACACTCGGGAAGATACTGTCTAGTACCTGGGTAGTCGGGTAGTATGGCTAAGGGTACGGTCTAATCCTCCTTAGTTAGTGCCCTGATATATTTGGCTGAGTACTACTATTGGACCCCGAACATATATCAAAGAGCTATAGCACAGGGAAAATCCTTGTCTGTAGAACCCTTGAATACCTAACCCTTGGGGGACAGAAACATAAACAAATTAAACCGATTAGATCTATTATCGCGCAACTTTGTTCAGGTTGCCAAATAAATACACATTTATTTATGGTTAAGAATTTGGGGATTTCATCACTGTAGCATTCTTCAGACTGGAGTATAATCCCACAGCTGTAAAAAAAAAAAAGTATGGAAATTGTTTCACCATTATTTGAGCCTATTCCAATAGATTTGTCTCTTCTCCTTTATCACATTCATCCATATCATTTTTCAGAAAAAAAAAATTGACCCCGCCCACCCCTTTTCAGTTCACCCATCCTCATGGCCCACACCCGTAGCCAAGACCTAGAGTCTCGCTTCAACACCTTGCAATCTATTTTCCTTGAGACCCAAAAAGAAGTGAAACAACTCAGTGCTACTATTGCCTCCATGGATACATCCATCAATACAACTATAAATACATCCATGCAGTCCTCAATGGAGAAAGTCAAACAAGAACTAACCACCCAGCTTGAATCTGTCTTTGCATCCCTCTGCATCAAACTGAAGATCCCTTCTAATGACCCTTTCCATGACGCACCTCACAAGATTGAAGGTGAAAATTCCTCCCATTCCCTTACCTTTCAGCACCATCACTTTCAACGCAACCTACGCCTTTCGTGGGTGGATGTCACAAAATTT
>JASDQU010104999.1:150454-172753 GCA_032191745.1 Picea mariana
TTGAGGGCCTCAAGAGCCTTCCATTGGAGAGGGAAGGGACCCAAGTCCTCTTTCTCCATTGTGTATCTTTGGATTTCATCAATCAGACCAGCTTATATATTGGTGATATTGGTCCATTTTCATTTGTTTTTATTTTTGTTCCTATGCTCATAGTTTCATTTAGTTTTTGTTTAATCCTTGTTAATAGCTTTGTTGTTTTCTTTCTAACTTTTACCATACAGCTGTCATGACTAGCAGAGCCCAACTAGGCATGTAAGTGCTCTTATTTTTCTCATCAAACGACGAAAAGAGTGCAAATAGACATGATGGAGAAGTAGTGTCACTGCGTAATCATAAATGAAGTATGGAAAGAATATTTTGACAGGCTTGAAAATATAATGCATGATCCACCGTAGGATATGAATTTAATGAAGCATTTTGGAAAGGAATGACTGCTAAGGAAAGTGGATTAGATTACAAGTTCGAGTGCCAACGAGAACAGAACTAGTCGGAGACAGGTGATAAAAGAAGTTGAAGTTTCGACGGAAATAAGTTACAGAGAACCATGAAGAAGATGTGGACAGGTTGGAAAATTAAACATATGATCCACCAAGTGATGCAAAATTATTATCGAGTATGGAAAGCATTGCATGAGAGTATAATCATATGGGACTGGAAGTGATGAACATGCAAAGGAAGGTAACATCCCATGATAGGTTATAATAGAAGCTAAAGGGATGAAAATGAAATCCTATCCGAGGGAATTGGGAGCCAATGGTCCAGAGAAAGATGAGCGTGTAGCAGAGAAATTTGGATGTGGTTCAAAGAGTTATGGCATCACTGAAAGCAAGAGATTCCACAACATCCACAAAGAAGCAGTGCAATAAGAAAGAAACATCAAAAAAAAATCCATAAGAGCGGAAGAGGCAGATCCAACATTCGAAAATTTTCCCAGAATAGGAAGGAAACGAGATTGTAAATGACATAGAAAGAAAAACAAGAACACAAAAAGGATCAATAAAAAGAATAGGAACACAAAGAACAAGGGAAAAGAACTTGTTGAGAAATAAGAACCTGGGTATTGCAACATTTATGATACTTGAAAAAAAATAAAACCATCTACCCATATTGAATAATAAAGTTAAGAGGGATTTCCATGCATACTTGACTCAGTTACTTCCTAGGAGGAACGTTTTAAGTTAGCATTATTGTAGAGATGACGGGGGGAATTGCACGGCAGGAAACACAAGAAAAAAAAATATCATAATTGTAAGAGAGACATTTCATAAGTTCATGGAGACCCGGAAGAATGCCTGAAGTGGCTCGAGACGAGCCACAAGTGAGTGTTGGAGGCTTGTTGGAGTAGGATTTTTGGGTAAATTTTGGGAATCATGCAAGAGTGGATCGCATGACAAGTCAACAAAGGAGCAACGAACATGGAAGATAGTTAGCGCATATTCAGGAGTCATCATGTGGAAGGAAGAAGTTAGTTAGGATTTTTGGGACATTTTGTCCACATTGTAATGGGCTAAGACCTAATATCATTGTATAAATATGTAATGGTTTTTTGGGGAGAGGAGATCATGGAGAGTTGAGAATCAAGAGTTGGAGAATAGTTCATAAGTTCAGTATTGTTGGTTGTTTTGTGTAGTTTTTGAGCATGAGTTGAGTGGAATATCAGTCGAGAGGTATGTGTGCATTGCAACGTAGAATCACTTGGGAAGTTTCGGGTCTTAAATGAATATTATTGTATGAGAGCAGTTCACACCTGTTGTATGAACTGAAGATGAATGAATAATATAAGAAGCCATCCATTGTGGACATAGCTCTGTTGGGGTGAACCACATTAAATTCATGTGTCTTTATGTGTTTGTTGTTATGGTGTGTTGGTTTACTATGTTTTTTGCACACATGTAGTAGGTGCTTAATGGTTAATATGAATATGTATCTGATGGTTCTACACACATGCAGAATAGTTAAGAAGATAAATATGCCATATAGTTATTATGTTTTTATTATTTCGCACACAAAATATATGAATGAATGTTCAGTAAACAATAAGGATGAATGCCTCATATCCCCCCACGATTGTGGAAACTTAGTTCATGCAGTCCCCATAGTTACATTAGGTGACACTTTACTTGCTTGTGGGTGATGCCGAAAGAGTCGATATCTTGGGATTTGTTGGTAAATTAATGTTTAACCTCGGGTCTTCCCACTGCGTGCCAACACACACACCATGATCAAACATTGAGTATTTTGGGGTTGTCCCAACATTACACAACCCACAGAGAATGCCAAGAAGAAGGCATATCTTCTAAGACATGCTTTTATGTTTTTTTATTCACATGTGCATCCACATCCCAAACACTATAGAGGCCATGAAAAAGGCATAAAATAGAATATTCTTTTAGGTTATGTGGCATGGAGAAACCTCAATGATCTCTATATCCACTCTAGGATGGACATTGCAGTAATTTTTTTGGATTTTTATTATTGTGATGCATTTTTTTTTATTTGACATGGTCGATTGAATAAGTGTCCTTGTAAATTTCAGTCATGAGTTACTATTGAACAAACAACAATCTTTGTAACCTCTGATTAACTTTTAGGACATGTTTTAATCTTTATCGGTAGGAAAAGATGACATTGATGGAAAGTTTCATTTTATATGTTATTGAAGGAATTTTGTTACTATTTGATTCTTATGACTAGTGGCACACTTATGGTGTTGACTAGTTGGGTCTCTTTGGTGCTGGTATTGAGAGTTGAATAACTGCACATTGTATCGTTTTAGTTCTTACAATAGGTCTTGATATTATCCAAGGTTCATTGATTATGGGTAAGTGGGATTTTATCTCATTGGCACAAGTTTGAAATTCAGAGTGTTTGTGCTTCTACATTCTTTCATTTATCTAGGAATCTGCAACATGTTCCCCCAAGATTGATCTCACTTAGGATTTAAAGTTTGGTGTGAGATAAATTTTAATTAAAATTTCCCACATTAACTAAAATGTCCTAACAATATTATGGAACAGTTAGGTGAAGATGAAGAGATTTCCTTGTAAATTCTTCATGGTCTCCAGATTTTCTTGTAAATTCTTCATGATCTCGAAGTGGCTATAACTAGTCTAGGACTATTGTATTGAATGATTCCTAGTATTTTGTTTATGGTATAGTTACCAAGTTTGAGTTTGATTTGGTAAAACAAATCAATTGAGAAAAAAAGTTGGACAAAAATTAAAATCCCTTGTTTGATATAAATAGATTTCTTATTCTCTCAAATATCTTGAAACTTGGGGTGGGCCCTGCAATCTAAACTGCATTGCCCCAATTTATTTTGGAGGTCAGTAAGTAAATTTTCATTGCACATGTTCCTAATGTGTTTATGATTTTTTTTGTGAGTCATTGGCTAGTGAAGTTATTTTTAGTAACTATAAGGGTGATCTACTTCTAAGTATTGTAGAATATATTTGATGCTATAACCATGGGAGAAATATTATTATCCAATTGATTTCTTAATGCTTGCAAGAAATATAAACACCTTTATGGTTAATATACTAGCAACAACCACTTTATAAAAGTGGTTGATATAAACAAATCATCATTTTCCACCTTTCCAAATTAATTGTGTCGATTGGAGTATATCAACAACTTTTAAAAAGTGGTGGTTGAAAAAATACCTTTATTTTTAAGTTTCCATAGTTTATAAAAAGGATACGTGTACACCGTTGCATGCAAGTGAGCAAGTAAAATGTAGCAAATGAAATCTAAAATTATTTTTATTTGAAATCTAAATAAATGAATATAATATTTTTATACCTAAAATTTTATTTGTATACATAATATAATATTTTTATACCTAATATTTAATCATAAATTTCATATAAAAAACTCATGCACACCAATACATGGGGGAATGGACAACTAGTAAAGGAAAATGCATAGTTGGTAAGGTGGAGCATGTTATCACCATTAAAATTTTGGTGTGAAATCGAGATTTCAGGACTTAGCAAGGTGCTAAACCTATTTGGAAGCCTGGAAAACTAGAGACGGGGATAAATCTAGTAGGAAGAAGCTAAATATGGTGGGGCGCTAAGGTGATGGGACATGATACAGTGTAGATTGTGAGCTCTCCAGATCGACGATCGAGGATCATTTCGGGGAGAGGAGTTGCACAGAGTATAATTCCTGAAAGAGGGCCAAAAACTAAACCATGGTTTTCGGTCAGGACCACGTGGCACCATCGGGTGCATTTCAGGGAGAGAAGTGGGTTGCCCCAAACCACTTCCTCGCGCCCCCAAAATTGGAAAAGTATATAAAGGGAATTTGTTGTTTATTTTATTATTTTTCAAATATACTGGAACGTTTCAAAGTTGGTGTGACTAGCCCCATTCAACTGCAGCTCAATAGTACGCCAAGTTCATGGCATTTATTCTCATTTCCAGGTATTTTTCATCACCTCCATGGACCCTATCATAACGTCAATAACAGAGCAAGACCCTATGTCAAATGAAGAAGCCCTAATTGACCGAGATTCAAACATTTTCGACACTGAAATTACCATTTCACCCATGTCTGTGTCCAGAAGCAACCTGTCTGATAATGTAGGAAAGAAGATACCATTCCTTGGACCAGTCCAGGCCACTATAGTCCCTTATGCCGTCGAAGTCACTTTCCATTTTCCCAAATTCATAGGTTGGTGTGCAGAGAAGTATTCATAGGAAGAGAAAGTCATCATAAATAAAAAGGGGTCCAGGTCCTGTGTAGGGTAGAGAGTCTATCAATTCGATATGCCCTTGCCATACCAAAGTCTTTATCTATAGTGTCTGAGCCTTTCGATGAAGAAATGCTAATTAGGTTATACAAAGAGTGTCCATCAGAAGTCAGAAATCTATTTTTACAGACAATTGTCAAACCAGAACATTTTTTAGAAAGTTTGTCGTTGCCAATGAATGTGAGTATAATGGTTATTGAATTCCAATGGGTTTGTTCCCTCTTGAGTTAGCTTTTAGTTCTAGATAATGAAAAATATGTAGTCAAAGTCATGCTCGGTTTCTTGTTCACATTTTTTTTATGTAAGAGTCTGGTCTGTCAGTCCATATCAACTTTGAACAATTCATAGCTGATAATACCCATAAGCAGTTGGTAAATTTCAGTTCTCTAAGTCATTTCAGATATTACACCTATGTGTTGAAGATTTTCATAGAGAAAAATAAGAGAGAATTTCCTAAAGTAGAATTCATATCAACTGAATGTAAACGGATTACATTGCTCATTTTCATTAATAAGGTCATATCCAAGATTTACAGTTTAATATTCAACACCAACTTACCTAGAGTTATGGATGACATGAGGAGCTATATGCGGCCAAATCCAAAAAAAAGAGTGGGGGACTAGGTATTGTTCATGCATTCAACAATGGCCTGGGTTTTTGGTTGTCATGAATCCCCCTATCTATTGCCTATTTTCCTGATCCCTAGAGTCTTTTCCCTTGAATTCATCAGGAAAAGAATCATATCTGAGACAGAGCATTTCCTGAAATTGCACAAAACCTCCAACCTCAAATTCCCTTTTATCATTGGCCCTTTCATTGTCAAAGCCAGATCTCGTTTATCTCAGATTCAAGAAAAGCTCAAAGAGTTTGGTTTTTCACAACCACAGGGGAGAATATGTGATGCACACCAAATCATATCCAAGAGAATATTGATGAAAAAATAGGCCCCTTATGAGCATGAACATGTTGAGGGCTTTGATAAATTGGAAAACCTAGAAGTTTGTGTTGATATGGAATAAGTATTACAACCAAATCAAATGCAGCAAGTGGAGGCAACTTTGAAACAAAGTCAAACACAATAATATCCTCAAAGACAGATAATCAAAGTCCCCAAGGTAAGTATTTACAACAAGAGAAGTAGTTCAGAGGCCATCGGCACTAATGATCAGTAGACTGCCCTAAAGAAAATTAAAATTACATAGTCTCCATAGACTATAAAGTTGGAGGAGGAAGAGCCCAAAGAACAAGTAAATATTGATATGGTGGAGAGTGGTAAAATAACTGTTAAATTTGAAAAGGAAATCAAACTCCAAAGAGAAGGAAACTCTAGAACTTTTAGTAGTAGAAAATACATCTTTGAAAAGACATTTGAAGCAGTGTATCAATATAAAGAATATTTGGCAAAACAATATGCTGAGAAGGGAAATTTTGATCTGAGTGAGATGAGGGATTTAGTCCCCGAGGTAGAAAATATTTCCCAGCATAAATCTTCTTTGTTCACAATGAGAGATATTGAGAAGAGGACATTTAATATAGCAGTTGAAGATGAAGACAAAGTGTCTGAGATCAATATAAGGTATGACAACATCAATGCTCTAAACAAGGTCAAATTCCATAGACATACCAGTGACATGTTATACTCAGATTACTTAAGTTTAATCTTGAAAAACTCAAAACTGTCATCCCATATGATGAAACTAGAAGAACAGTTAAGGCAGGAAAAGGCATCTAGCGAAGCCTAGTAGACTCAGGTCAAAAGATTGGAATCTGAAGGTCCCCAAGGGGTGAAAGCCTCATTGTCTGAAAAAGACAAATTAATTTAGTGTTTGAAGAAGAAACTAAAGATGTATGCCACAGAGAATCCACAAAAAACATAACTAGTTTCTCTAGAAAAAGAGAAGGAAGCATTTCAACAAGAGGCATTAGACTACAAAGCTAGGGTGTTGCACCTAGAGCAAGAAAAGATGAACTAGTCACAAGGACATGCAGAGTTGCTAAAAAGGGTTGTAATTGTAACCCCTACTGCAAAAGTTGGGCCATAGTGAAGGACTTGTCCAGGCTATGTCACAATTTATCCTAAAGGTGGGAGAAATCAAGGGGTTAAAATGGGACATAGCGGAATTGAAATAGGAAATGCAAGAAAAGGATGAATGAATAGCTCAACTTCAAAAGGATAATGGATCCTTGCAGGAAATGATAGATAATTTGAAGATCATATTGAGAGGTAAAGGCATATTGCAGGGGGGAAAGCACATCATCTGGGATTATATAGTTGTTTAAGATGCCAAGTTCATAATGTACTTGAATTTCATCAATGATAAAGACAACATGGCCATCACAGCTAGAAGTAGGTGCACTGTTGTAAATAAGACTTTAGCAAAGAAACCATCAGAGTGGACCCAAAATACCATAAACCTGCTAAAATCCATCCCTAAACAAAAAGGTTCCTGCAAATCCTCCAAAGCGAAATCCTACCAAAGAAGCTAAAAATAATACACTTTCTTCAAGTTAGCCTAGAAAGGACTATGTTGCAAAGGATTTTGTGGAGAAAGGAAAGAAAAAGGAAGAACCTCCAAAGAAAGTGTCTGAAACAAGAAAGGAGACAGTCATCAAAGAGGTAGAGAAAACCTCTTCTTCCTTTAACTTTGAAAGTAGATGGCCAAAATTGCAATTTATGTTCCATTCAATGAGATGATAAATAATAGTGAATATAGAAATCATATTATTAAGATGCTCAAGATGGAAGAAAATTCTGATTCTTTGAATATACAAGATGATCATCTCGCCATCTTGTTTGGTCCATGTGCAGAAGAGAGTAGCGATGCTGAGGAGGTTCCCCCTTTCTATGTCATTCTGAAGATTCATGATATGACTCTGCACAATGCTATGTTATATTGAGGACCATCCCATAATATGATGCCCAAGGCGATCATGGACCAATAGGGTCTAGACACTACAAGGCCTTACAAAGACCTTTTCTCCTTTGATGCAAGGAAGGTGAAGTGCCTAGGCCTAATCAAAGATCTGGTGGTTTCTTTCTGTCAAATTCCATAAAAAAAAATGGTAATGGATGTGGTGGTTGCTGATATTCCTCCTAAATTTGGCATGCTGCTATCTAGGTCATGGGATGCAACGTTGAAAGGGACTTTGCAAATGGATATGTCATATGCCACAATCCCTGTGTTTGGTCAATATAGGAATTTGTACAGGGAAGTATTGCTTAAATACATGGTCAGTAACAAAGCACATCCAAAAAACCATCCCATTTACTTTGTGGAGACTGAGATTAGTTCTTCAATTTTCTTTAATGGTTCTAATTTTGAAGAGAAAGTGCTAGAGATTGATATGATTGCCAAAGACAAATCTGACAAGAAAAATGAGGAAAGTTCAAAGCAACAAAGTAATGCAGAAGATTGGATGTGGAATATGATATTCGATGGAGTTGTTAGGAGAGAAGGAGCAGGGGTTGGTGTGTGTATTAACCTCCCTAGAGGAACTACAAAACTGTGTTCTTATAAACTTGTTTTTTGATTACACAAACAACATGGTTGAATATGAGGCATTAGTATTGATATTGAAGACTTTGAAGGAAATGGGTTCTAAGAGAATAGATGTACATGGATATTTCGAGTTAATTATCAATCAGATAAAGGGTATATACCAAGCAAATGATCCTAGGTTGAGGGCCTATAGAAATATAGTGCTTGATCTTCTTGAACAATTTCCAGAGTATAATCTTTGGGTGATTCCAAGAGGGTAGAATCAGATTGTTGATGCCATGGCTACTTCGGCCTCAGTCTTCAAGATTCCAATTTTCCCTAACAAGAGATATGAGATTGAGGTCAAGCACATGCTAGCAGTACTAGATAACATTAAGTACTGGCATGTTTTTGAAGATGATAAACAAATATAAAGTTTCCTTAATATGGAGGATGAATTTGAAAATTTGACTATAGATAAGGAATATTGTTATGATGAAGAAGATGCAGCTGTGTTCGCAAATGATGACTGCTTCAAAAATAATATTTTTGGAAAGTATATAATGCAGCTAAAACATAACACCATCCCCAAAGGCCTGGTACGATTAGAACAACTCTTTGACAACAATGATGTGGCCAGGAGTCCTAAAATTACTACAAATGATGGGGATGTTGAAGATTGCAACATTGGGACTCAGGAAGATCCCAAAATCATCAACATGTCAAATACACTTAGCCCAGAGGTCAAGAAAAGGTATATCAGTTTAATGAAGGAATTTCCTGATGTTTTTTCCTAGAGTTATGAATATATAAAGGTTTATGATACTAAAATTATTCAGCATGTGATTCCACTCAAGGAGGATCATAAACCTTTCAATTGGAAATTAAGAAGAATTAATCCTTTTTTGCTGCTCTTAATTGAAAAAGAGCCTAAGAAGTTGTTTGAAGCCGAGATCACAGTGTCTCTGATATTTTCTAAGCGGGTGGAAAATTTGGTACCTGTTAGAAAGAAGAGTGGAGAGATCAGATTATGTGTAGACTTCAGAAATGTAATAGAGTATCTCTCAAGGAAAATTACCCATTGCCTAAGATGGATCAAATAATGCAGAAAGTGGTTGGTTCTAAAAAAATATCAATGTTGGATGGTTTCTCTGGGTATAACCAAATCATGGTACATCCTAATGAGCAAGAAAAGACAACCTTCACAACACCATTGGGCACCTTCTTGTATTCCAAAATGCCTTTCGGACTCATGAATGTAGGAGCAACTTTCCAAAGGGATGTGGGTATATCCTTTGCTAATGAGAAAGATAAATTTGTTTTTATTTACTTAGATGATATCATTGTATATTCAGGTTCTAATGAAGAACATCTCAAGCATCTAAGGAGAACTTTTGAGAAATGTAGGAAGTTCAACATTTCATTGAACCCCAAAAGTCTAATTTTGGTATGGAGGAGGGAATGTTGCTTGGTCACATTATTTCAAAAGAGGGAATAAAGATAAATCCCAACACAGTTGAGGGAATCTTAAAAATTGGCACACCCAGAAGCAAAAAATAAGTGCAATCTTTCCTAGGGAAAGTAAATTTTCTGAGAAGGTTCATCCCTAACCTGGATGAAATCATAAATCATATCACTAACATGCTCAGAAAAGGAAGTGAGATAAAGTGGACTCCTGAATCTAGGAAATCCTTTGAAGATGTTAAAGTGGCCTTGACCAAAGCCCCAATATCGACCAGTCCAAATTTTGAAAAGGACTTCATATTGTTTTCTTTTTCCTCAGAACACACCATTGCTGGTGTTTTATTACAAAAAGATGAAAAAAACTTTGAAAATCCTATAGCCTACTACAACAAGACACTGAGAGATTCTCCATTGAATTATGATATCATGGAAAAGCAGGAATATGCACTGGTCAAGGCCCTAAAGGAGTATATAATTTATATCTTACATTCCCACACTGTTGCTTATGTAGCCAACAATTCTGTGAAGGACATTTTAACTCAGCCAGATCCTAAAAGTAAAAGGGGCAAGTGGATAGTTGTGTTGTTGGAATATGACCTTGAGATCAAACCTACAAAGGTGATTAAGGGGAAAGGGCTTGCAAAGTTGATGGCCCGATCAAATTGTGAACTCTTGGGGATTAATTTCATTGTTGATTTGTCTATAGATTTAGAAGAATAAAAGGCCCCTCAGGTATCTAAAAAGTTCCTTGACTCCCCATGGTATGCTGACATTATTTATGTGTTGAGGAATCTGTAGGCTCCTCTTGAATTGAGGAAAACCAAGTCCAGGTTTTTAAAGCTAAAATCAACAAAGTTTTGTATTGTAAATCAATATCTGTATTGGAAGGATCCAAGAGGAGTATTGCTGAGTTGTTTTCTGGAGGGAGAAGTATAAAATGCCATCAGAGAGTTTCATAAAGGTAATTGTGGAGGGCACCATTATTGGAAAACTACTGTACACAAGATATTGAGGGATGGATTCTATTGGTCTAGCATTTTTTCTAATGTCTACAAAGAGGTTCCAAGCTGTCATGAATGCCAAATTTTTTATGGGAAGAGAAAATTGCAGCCTTTTCCCTTGAATCCCATCTCTGTTGAAGCACCTTTTAGACAATGGGGCCTTGATTTCATAGGATAAATTCATCCATAGTCCTCAGCTCAACACAAGTGGATACTGACAACCACAAATTACTTCACCAAGTGGATTTAATTAGTTCCCACCGAGAAATCCACATATGTTGTTGTCATTCATTTTTTGGAGAACAATATTTTGTCCAGGTTTGGCTGTCCAATCAAAATCATTACAATCAATGCAACAACATTTAAGTCCAAGAAAATGGAAAAACTTTGCAGTGATTACAATACAACCCTTGGCCATTCCACAACTTATTACCCTCAAGGTAATGGATTGGTTGAGTCATCCAATAAGAGTTTGCCTAGAATTATCAAAAATTCATTGCAAGATAACAAAAAGGCTTCGCATAAAAATCTCATCCATGCACTATGGGCTGACAGGATCACTACTAAAAGGTCTATTGCTACTTCACCATTCCAAATTGTGCATGGCACATAGGCAAATTTTCCTACTTCACTAGGATTTCCAGTGATGAGATTTCTACAGAAGAAAGATGTCGAACCAGATGCCACTCAGAGGAGGAAAAATGAACTAATCAATGTCCAACAAACCAGAGATAAATCCTTCAACAACTCTCAAATGCACCAAGACAAGATCAAAAAGGATTTTGACGAGCATACCAAGGTAGATGATTTAAAAGTGAGGGATTTGGTGTTGAAATGGAATGCCAAGAATGAAGACAGAGGAAACCATGGAAAATTTGCCCACATGTGGCTGGGACCTTTCAAAATTGTGGCATACCATGGAAATAAAGCTTACTTTCTACAAGAAAAAAATGGAGATTTTGTTGGCGAGGGACCTGTGAATGGCATGTTTCTCAAGCATTATCTCTCTTAAAGGGATTTTCACCCTTTCCATTCATTGTATATAACCATTTTTGTTTTTCAATTGACGAAATTGAAATCAAATCAACAAAAATTGAAGCTCGAAGCGAAGGCCCTAAGCTATGATGAGTATAATTTGAATTTTTTGTGAATAAGATGTTGATGAATTTAGTTTCAGGAATAAAATAAAGCCTAATGGGTAGGCACTTGGTCTGTCGTTCTTTGCTACCTCACTGGGAGGATAGAATTCCGATTTGGAGCCCATATTATCACCATTAAAATTTTTGTGTGAAATCGAGATTTCATGACTTAGAAAGGTGCTAAACTGGTTTGAAATCCTGACAAACTAGAGATGGGGATAAATATGGCAAGAGGAAGATAAATATGGCGGGGTGCTAAGGTGATGGGACTCGATACATGACAAATCGCAAGTTCTCTAGATCGATGATCGAGGATCATTTCGGGGGGGGGAGTTGCACGGAGTATAATTCCCAAAAGCGGGCCGAAAAATAAACCATGGTTTTTGGTTGGGACCACGTGGAGCCACTGGGTGCATTTTGGGGTGAGAAGCGGGTTTCCCCAAACCAATTCCTCGTGCCCTTGAAATTGGAAAAGTATATAAAGGTCATTTTTTGTTTATTTTATTATTTTTCAAATATACTGGAATGTTTGAAAGTTGCCACGACCACCCCCAGTCAACTGCAGCTCAATAGTACGCCAAGTTCACGCCATTTATTCTAATTTCCAGGTATTTTTCATCGCCTCCATGAACCCTATCATAACTTTAGTAACAAAGAAAGACCCTGTCTCAAATGAAGAAGCCCTAATTAACCGAGATTCAGACATTTTCAACATCGAAATCACTATTTCACCCATCTCCATGTTCAGAAGAAATCTATTCGATAATGTAGGAAAGGAGATACCAATCCTTGAAGCAGTCTAGGCCACTATAGTTCCTTATGTTGTCGAAGTCGCTTTCCCTTTTCCCAGATTCATAGGTTGGTGCGCAAAGTAGTATTCACAGGAAGATAAAGTCGTCGTAAATAAAAGTCGTCGTAAATAAACAGGGTTCCCAAATCCTATGTAGGGTAGAGAGTCTATCAATTAGAGATGTCTTGGGCATAACATGGTCTTTCTCCGCAATGTCTGAACCCTTCTATGAAGAAAATCTAATTAGGTTATACAGAGAGTGTCCATCAGAGGTCAGAAATTTGTTTTTACAGACATATGTCAAACGAGAACTTTTTTTAGAAAATCTGTCCTTGCTAATGAATGTGAGTATAATGGTTATTTAAGTCCAATGGGTTTGTTCCCTCTTGAGTCAATTTTTAGGTAAAGATAATGAAAAATATGTAGTCAAAGTCATGCTCAGTTTCCTGTTGACCTTTTTTATGTCAGAGTTTGGTCTGTTAGTCTATATCTGTTTTGATCAATTCATAGCTGATAATATCCATAAGAAGCTGGTAAATTTCAGTTCTCTAAGGCATTTTAGATACTACACCTATCTATTGAATATTTTCATAGAGACAAATAAGAGAGAATTTCGTGAAGCAAAATTCATATCAACTGAATGTAAAAGGATTACATTGCCCATTTTAATCAACAATGTCATGTCCAAGGTTTACAATTTAATATTCAACACTAGCTTACCTAGACTTATGGATGACATGAGGAATTATCTGCAACCAAATCCAGAAAACAGAGAGGGGGACTGGGTATTGTTCATGCATTCAACAGTGATATGGGTTTATGGTTGTCATGAATCCCCCTATCTATTGCCTATTTTACTGACCCCTGTAGTCTTTTCCCTTGAATTCATCAGTAAAATAATCATATCTGAGACAAAGCATTTCATGAAACGACACAAATCCTCCAACCTCAAATTCCCTTTTATCATTGGCCCTTTCATTGTCAAAGCCAGATCTTGTTTATCTTAGATTCAAGAAAAGCTCAAAGAGTTTGGTTTTTCAAGCTATAGGGGAGAAGATATGACCCACACAAAATCATATCCAAGAGAATATTGATGAACAAACAAGCCCCTTATGAACATGAGCATGTTGATGGTTTTGATAAACTGGAAAACCTAGAAGTTTGTGCTGATATAGAAGCAGTCTTACAACCAAATCAAATGCAACAAGTGGAGGAAAATTTGAAACAAATCCAAACACATCAATCTCCTCAGAGAATGATAATTAAAGTCCCCAAGGTCAGTGTTTATAGCAAGAGAAACAGTTCATAGGCCATGGGTAGCAATGATCAACAAACTACCCCAAAGAAAATGAAAATTACACAGTCTCCAAAGATTGTAAATTTGGAGGAGGAAGAGCCTAGAGAACAAGTAAATATTGATATTGTGGAGAGTGGTACACACACTGTTGAAGTTGAAAAGGAAATCAAACTCCAAAGTGAAGGTAGCTCTAGAACTTTTAGCAGCAGAAAATACATCTTTGAAAAGACATTTGAAGTAGTGTATCAATCTAAAGAAGATTTGGAAAAATAGTATGCTGAGAAGGGAAATATTTCTCTAAGTGAGATGAGGGATTTAGTCCCTGAGGTATAAAATATTTCCCAGCATAAATCATTTTTGTTCATAGTGAGAGATATTGAGAAGAGGACATTTAATATAGCAGTTGCAGATGAAAACAAAGTGTCTGAGATCAAGATAAGGTATGACAACATCAGTGCTCCAGACAAGGTCAAATTCCATAGACATACTAGTGACATGTTATACTCAGATTACTTAAGTTTAAGCTTGAAGAACTCAAAATTTTCATCCCATATGATGAAACTAGAAGAAAAATTAAGGTGGGAAAAGGCATCTAGCAAAGCATTGTAGACTCAGGTCAAAAGATTGGAATCTGAAGGTCCCAAAGGGGTGAAAACCTCATTGTCTAAAAAATACAAATTAATTCAGAGCTTGAAGAAGAAACTGCAAGTTTCTGCCATAGAGCATCCACAAACAACATAACTAGTTTCTCTAGAACAAGATAAGGAAGCATTTTGACAAGAGGCATTGGACTACAAAGCTAGGGTGTTACAACAAGAGAAAGAAAAGATCAATTGGTCACAAGGATAGGTAGATTTGTTGAACAGGGTTGTAGTTGTACCCCCTGCTGCAGAAGTTGGGCCAAACATTGAAGGACTTGTCCAGGGTATGTCACAAGTTAGCCTGAAGGTAGTAGAAATCAAGGGGTTAAAAGGGGACATAGATAAATTGAAACAGGAAATGCAAGCAAAGGATGAATGAATATCCCAACTTCAAATGGAGAATGGAGCCTTGCAGGAAAGGATAGATAAATTGAAGATGATATTGAGAGGTAAAGGCCTATTGCAGGGGGGCAAGCACATCATCTGGGATTCTATAGTTGTTGAAGCTACCAAGTTCATAGTGTACGTGAATTTCATCAATGATAAAGACAACATGGCCATCATAGCCAGAAGCAGGTGCACCATTGTAAATGAGACTTTAGTAAAGAAACCATCAAAGTGGGCCCAAAATGCCATAAACCTGCTAAACTCCATCCCTACTACAGAACTTCAGACAATTGGAGTCAAATATAGAACTACACTGATCATCTGGGACATGAGGATTATTGCTAAACATAACCTACTGAGACCATTCCAAACCAAGGCAACACAAATGGAGAAAAGTGTGCAAGAATTCAAGGACTTGTTTGAAGAACTGTTTATTAATTGCCTCCCACCATTTTGGGATGGAAAAGGAAAATTATATGATCAGGAAGAATATAACGCTTTCCTCACTTAGTGAAAAATGGATCACTCCAAGTTTGAAGCCCTAGAGGAAAACCTGAAAGGAGAAACCCTGGTTGAACATCTAATTACAGATTTTGAGATTCTGAATCAGTTAAAAGAAGTGAAAGTGGGACCACCAGTCATGACATATGCCTCTTGCATTGACTTGGAGATCGTGATCAATGAAATTATGGATTATGATATCCCTTCCGACTTGCAATGGAAGGATATAGTACGACTATGTAAGACAAAGTGCAATTTTCCAATAACCAATAGATGATGTACATGTGTCATTGAAGATGTCAGATCAGGCAGAAGACCAGAACAAAATAGGTGGCAAAGGAAGGAGCTGAAGCATCAGAGGAATCAATAGTTGGATCATAAAACATTTTACTTGTTAATCATTATAATTGTTTCCAATACCAAAACTTTCATTTGTAATTATGGTAATCAGTTTCAAAAATTGAAACATTTCATTTTAAGCATTGTAATCGGTTTCAAACCAAAGGAACTCGAACTTGTATAAATATTAGGATTTCCAATTGTATTAAGGGTTGGCAGAAGTGTAAGGGCACAATTTAGTTGTTCGAACTTGAATGTAATTTTATGAAGCTAAACAAAATACATATGCATAAGTCTTTGAAGTCTCCATGTAAAGATTCTAATGGTGGTGATATGAGTTTTGTCTTCTCTCTTTGTACGTATTTGTTGTGTTTTTTATTCCATTAGCACTATCTTCTGTTTAAATTGGATAGTTTAAAGGTTGAGAATTCATCTTATGATGCTCTTGGCTTAAGCAATTTAAACTGTGTTAAATTTGTTCTTAACTAATTCAAAATTCATTTCATTAATGCTCTGATGCACTTACTTGTTTTCCCTTTTCTTCTTGCACTCTGCAAATTACAATTTATAACTTAGATTCATCGCCTCATTTAGACTTTATCTTCTGAAGAGTTCTATCGACCAGTCAGTGTTTCTATTCATTTTCAGAAATTCGACTCCATAGCCCTGAGTGTCCCTCCCCTTCCTTGCCAAAAAACTTATAAAAAAACCCCTAAAACAACAAAACCTAGCCATTGATTGTCAAAGTAATATCAAGTGGCATTAGAGAGCTCTCTCTTAGCTGAGCAGGCTAGTACCCAACTATAAATTTTGTTTGTAGGTTACCTTTGTCATTTGTTTCATCAGTCGAACAAATTTATAGAGTGCTAACAGTGCAGTGCTAGATTCACCCAGAGCGCCCCATTCACTTATTAATAGACATTGATTAATAGAAACCTAGTTAAAAGAAGGGGATGACCTCTCAATAAAGAAATGTAAAAAAAAAATGATAAATGAAGTAAAAAATCAAATCACAGCAAGAAACCTAAATTTAAATGCAATAATATCCTAAATCAAGTAAATTGTCATTACGATGTTAATCACCTTAATCACCCATTTTAATGACTAATGAATATCTTTTGTCATGCAAGGAAGTTAATGCTTGGAATCACAACCTTTAATTTATTGTGACAAAGAAGAATATTCTGAAGATATGAAATTGTGTCCACTAAAAACCAATATGTCATTAAAAGCCTATTAAGTGTACCCATTTCCAATAGGTATATACCTATCAACGTAATAATATGTATCAACACCTTTATGATCAATATGGATTTTTCTCAGTCTCTTAGGAGGATATTGCATCAATGATCTACTCACATAAATTCAATATTCAAGAGATCACTCAGATAGATAAGATCAAGTGTGATTTATCATCTATAAGATATAATTGAACATTGTCAATTAATGAAAAGGACTATCTATGCCACTGATAATATATTATTTAAGTGTTGATTAAATGGGTTTATGTGGATATACATTCCTAAAAAATTAGGGGTGGAATTACATGGCAACAATGGGATCGTCTGCATAGTCTTTCTTGTATGGTTCTAATGTTCTTGCATCATGGGTGTCATAACAATTGCTTCCACACTCATTTGTTTTTTCATAGATATCTGGTAATTTTTGGCTGAACAAATATTGGTGTGCATTCATTTTTATTCCTTTCTTTTCCTATGTTTGTGTGTTATCCACCACCAGCGTTATGATGTGCTTCACATTGTGTTTACTACTTTGGTTATTATCTAGGAAATCTATTACAATATTTAAGGAGACATATGATCTTTTCCTATCAAGAGATTAGTATAATTTATTTCCTACAAAAGAGATTACGCTCTAAGTTCAACCTTTCTCCAAATATTATCATTGCATGTAAAGAGGGTTCCATTAGTTTTGGGATAACCACAACCCTTAGGGAGGCAGGTAACTCCAGTGTTGAAAAGTTTTGTCGGTGGTTTAGCACATATATACAGGGAATGGTTCTTGCCTCTTGTTTCTGAGCATTCTTGTGAAAGGAAATGGCTTTCCAATTATATGGATACATCACTTTAGATTGTCGATATATGTTTTAATCTTGCATATAGAACCTTGTTTGATAATTAATTGGTCTTTATAGATCTATATTCAAAAGATAGTAGTGTACTTAGTTGTAAATTTCAATTCAAAGTATTATGGATTATAAGAAAAAAATAAATTTCTATTTTTGTTTATTGGAGTTTACATCTTTTCAATAAATTCTTTACAAGGTCTCTTTCTAGGGGGTTGCTATTCTAGGTTGAGATACAAATTAAGTAGGGACTAGGTGCTTTGCAACTATTTCCCTTGTTAATTAACATGTTTTTTTTTTGATGTCCATGTGCTGTTTATTAGGTAGATGAACATATAATTATTTAAATTTAAAATGTAGATGAACATATAATTATTTTTATTTAAAATGGTAACATTAGTGTTTTGAGGTTTTGAGGAAAATGATACTAGAGAGGAAAAAAAATGATCACCAAGATCTATCACGAGGTGATGTGTCTCATACTAAGTGTGTTGTTTTAATTATTTTTTATATATCTTAATATAATTATCCTTGTGAAGTATTAATTTTATATGTATTGTTTAGTTACTTTGTTAATTGGTATCATTATATAGCATGATAAGTTTTGGATTAGATAAACTTTAGAGCTGCATGACTAATAGATCCAAGGAGTTTACATAAAAAAATTCCAAAGAGAAAATCATCATTTCTATTCAATGTTTGAATGGAAATTACATTTTTTAAGTGTATATTACACTTACAAATTTAATGGTACATATGGACATTTCAATTATGTTCCAATGAAAAATAATCATCAATTCTATCCTTTATCCATTTCTTCTTAATTTTCCCACTCTTCATGAGAAAGTTCCAATGACCAACTATATTTTCAAATTCAGAGTTTTAGAATGTGAATGAAGTACCCATTCATTATCAGAATCGCTATTCTCATATTCATGAAGTTGCTTCAATCCTCGTGATTCTTAATTTACCTCTACCTCCCTTGAGGGTGAAGAGCCAATAGTCATGTTTTCTTCTCTATTTTCTTATATGTTTTCTGAGGCAATATTTAATTCCTCAATCTACACCCCCAAATAAGCATAACTAGTACTCTTCTCTAATCCTAATGTTAGGTAGATTTTTGGAGGATGATCATATGCATAATTTTTACTATGATTTTAGACCCCAACTCCTATATCCAAGGGATTATTTTTTCTATATTGGTTCAAAGTCAAAATACATGGATAGCCTTTTCCCATTAAGATAAACACTTTCTTTTTAGGAAATAAACAACTACTTAATATTCATTAAAAATAAAATGGATTTACACATATGTTAGAGAAAAAAATAGCCTTTAGAGTCTCGATTTTATAATTATTTTGAAAACATATTTAAAAATGCTAATCAGAAATAAAAACCAATTTTTCCTCCTTAATATGTGATAGGTGTATGTTGACATGGTCTATGTGACCTAGATCAACAATACGGGTTTACCCTGGTGAGAAGTTCTAATTAGACCTCACACCATTTGGAATAGGAAAGCCATCCAAATTATGGACCAACAACCATTACTGGTTTTGGGGGTTTATTGATTGCAATTTGGTCCGCCGACGATGGTTTCTCAATTAAAGAGTCATGTGTCCACAGATTTAAATAAATGTTTCTCGAAGAACATAAATAAAAATGTAGTATCCACACTTGAGAATAGTTTACAATGTGAGATACATTCTTACACAACTTTAGTTTTGAGAAAAAGATAGAAGAACATTCCACAACAAGTGCAACACAAAAATATGAGTTCTCCATAAAATACCTTAGCCAAAAAGGCTTATTCTCATTAAAGTTCCAATAGTAGTACATGAAAGCTCCAAGAACCAAAATCCCAGAATTAGAGTAAAATCCCTCTATTTATTGAAATTCACCATGATAATTGGCCTTCCACCTTCCTCACTCGTGACCTTCCATTTGCCAACTTTTTGTCCCTATCCTTTGTGGAATGGTGAGGGAATATTGATAGCAAATATGTTCATAATTTAGTACCTCCTACATCATGTACATTCACATTTCAAATTTGTATTTTAGTGCTTGTGGGCCATCGTGGTTTTTGGTCCTAGTTCACCTTATACAATGTGATGAGTAATTTGCACACTATGGATCCCTCTTGCCTCTTTTATTGGGACTGGTGTATTGTGAGATATGTACTTCATTCTCTTAATTTAAGATTTATTCTTGTTTTCTAATTGTTGCTCGTGTGTTGGTATCTCATCCTTAGTTGTAGATAAAATTTGTGGAGACACTTTTGTGTACTAGCGGATCCTCTTTGTCCCAAAGTATAGCATACATGTTTCTATACTCTACTTATACATACATTATGTATTCAAATTTTTAAGTATGATCATCTTTCAACATTAGTACTTGGATGCCATTTACCACAAAATACATGAGTTTCCAACGCATAAAACTTTGAAACACACCTTAAAAAGGTGCATTTAAAAATAGAGAATTCAATTGGAACTTGAGTAATAAGTGTTGGCAAATATTTAACAGACAACGATTGCTTGTCATTGATGGAAAGTACAAAAGTAATGATGGCTTGAGTACAACAGCGATGATCAACAGGCAAATAGAAGATAATTCAAGGAAGATCGAATGATCGAAGGCAATGCAACATTGACAAAATGATTGAAGGCCTGAGAAGCATTTCTGATTGTTGGATCCCATCCAAAATTCTCGACAGCATGAGGGTCGTCAAATCTGAATAAAGATAAAAAGAGCGTGCTGAAGAGGAGGATAGATCTCAGGCATTAGATCTAAGCGTAGGGTCCGACCACCGTTGGATTGAGGAAAACCTGCACGATCTTTAAAAGTGCAAGGAGTAGAGGGCTCACAAATTTCGAAAGCAAGAGGACCGTCCATCTCAGGGGGTTATGTGGACCATTGATCCGACTCCCCATCAGAGTTTTGAGGATCGCGTGTTGGAGATGTCAAAGAAACAATGCAACAAGAATCTTGATTTCTCGATATGAAAAATCCCGACGTAATCTGAGCCGTCAAATCAAGATCACATATGAACCATTGATACGACTCCCTGTTGGAGTTTTGAGGATCGCGTGTTGGAGATGTCAAAGAAACAATACAATAGGAATCCCGATTTCTCAATAAGAAAAATCCCAACGTAATCTGAGCCGTCAAATCAAGATCACATCTGAATCGTCGATCCGACTCACGTTAGCAAACCACGTCAGCTAGGAACATGTGGCACAACCAGGTAATGACAAGTGTCAGAATGATTCAACATGCCAAGCACATGTAAGTCACAAATCAGGGTGACACGTGCCAGTTATTTAACACATGTGACGTCAGCAGACGTACACCATGTCAGAGTTTCAAGGATCGCGTGTTGGACATGTCAAATATTTTTGACATCAGGAATCTCGATATCGCAATATGTGAAATCGCGATGTAATCTGAGCCATCAGATTAAGGTTGAATCTGGACCGTTGATTCCATCCCTTGTCGGAGTTTCGGGGATCGAGAGTTGGACATGTCAAAGATTATTGACATCAAGAATCCCGATATCGCAATATGTGAAATTGCGATGTAATCTGAGCCGTCAGATTAAGGTTGAATCTGGACCGTTGATTCAAGCCCTTGTCGGAGTTTCGGGGAATGAGATTTGGACATGTCAAAGATTATTGACATCAGGAATCCCGATATCGCGATGTAATCTGAACTATCAGATCAAGATATGATCTGGATCGTTGATTCGACTTCTTTACGGAATTTTGAGGATTGGGATTTGTAAGTGACAAGAACATTGAACATCAGGAATGTCGAAATGCCGAAACTCGATTTAAAGGAAAGATTAATACAGTTCATCCAACGGTGTGGATAAATTGGAATATGATCGGAAGGTTATTGTTCTCTCTCTCAGTTAACCCCTCAGTTATGAATCTATTAGTGAAACAGACTCATGATTGCAAATCAGTTAACGTTTCAATTGGCGTTTCAGTTGCTCGGACAGTTGGCATTCTTTTGACTAAGGAGTTGGGAAGTTGAACCATCGTGTAGTTGTGTATAAAATAAAATGAGACAGACTGTGTATGGTTGGTTGTTCTGGATGGAAAATCAATGAAACAGTAAGAAAGGGAAAATGAGAGGATGTGTAGCATGAGACTTAGAAAATGTGCAGAGTGAGATGAAACGCAGAGTAGAACGACAGAAAGAGCAGAAGTAGAGCAGAATAATAGAAAGAGCAAAAGAAGAGCAGAATGAGAGAACGATTTGATGCAGAGCATACCTACTAAACAAACAGAGGAAGAGAAGAGCAGCAGAACAGTGTGTAGAAGACCAGATTTACAGAACAAAGAAAGATTGGTAAGAACTGATTTATCTGTAAAGTTGACTGTTTTATTTAGCCATTCATATTCTAGGGAGGTT
>JASDQU010105000.1:13101-29818 GCA_032191745.1 Picea mariana
ATTTGAGACAATTGAGGATGGTGTTGAAAATATTGCAGTGAGAAAAGTTGTTGATAAATTTGAAGAAATGTTCTTTTATGAAGGAAGAACTTGTGTATTTGGTATTTGTAATATCTTCAAATGAATTGAAGATGGATCCAAAGAAGGTGAGGGATATAAAGGGGTGGATTTCTCTAAGAAGTTTGCTTGAGGTAAGAAGTTTTCATGGGTTAGTGAGTTTCTATAGAAATTTCATCAAGAATTTTAGCAGTATATGTACACCCATACCGGATACTATAAATAAAGAACATAGATCTTTCAACTAGACAAATGAAGCCGAGGAAGGATTTAGAGTGTTAAAGGAGAAGATAACAAAACAAACTATCTTAATTCTACCGGACTTTAGGAAGACTTTCCAAGTCAAATGTGATGCAAGTGGAGTGGCCATTGGTGTAGTTTTAAGTCAAGATGATAAGGATGTTTCTTATTTTAGTGAGAATTTAAATGATTTTAAGAAGAAGTATTCAACATATGACAAAGGATTTTATGTTATAATTCAAGATTTGAAAAAGTGGAGACATTATATTATACCAAAGGAGTTTATAACCAGACAAAATAAGTTGAACCAGAGACATGCCAAATGGGTAGAATTCATGAAGAATTTTAGTTTTTTTATTAAGCATATTAGTGGGAGTGCTAACAAATTTGCATATGCTTTGAGCAAGAGATGTTTAATCTTGCAGGAATTCCAAGTGGATACTTTGGGATTTTAACACATCAAGGATATGTACTAGGAAGACCCATATTTCAAAGAAGATTTTGAATCTTGTGAAAATCCTTTGTTAAGGGATATAAGCCAATGGATGGAGTATCTGATCTCAGAAGGCTTGTTGTTTAAAGGGAGTCAATTTTGTATTTTGAGAGTTTAAATGAGGGACAATTTGCTGAAGGAAAAGAACAGTGGAGGATTGGTTGAACATTTTGGCTATGATAAGACATATGCACAATTGAATTCTTTGTAATATTGTCCAGGTATGAGATATGATGTGAATATTTTTGTGGAAAAATGAATAATTTTCCAATATGAAAAAGGAAAGAAACAAAACACATGATTGTATCAAGCATTGCCTATTCCAATCAAGCCATGCGATGTTGTAAGTATGGATTTTATTCTAGAATTTCCAAGAACCCAAAGGGGAAATGATCCAATCTTTATGGTAGTTGACAGTTTTTCAAAAATGGCACATTTCATACCATCTCACAAAATGAGTGATGCTACTCACATAGAAAACCTATTTTTCAAGGAGATTGTGAGATTGCATGTGTTACCTAGGAGTATAGTCTTAGGAAGAGACACAAAATTTATGGGACACTTTTGGAGGACTTTGTGGAAGAAACCGGGGACATATTTGTATTTTAGTTCAACGTATCACCCTCAGACAGATGGAAAGATTGAGGTAGTGAATAGGAGATTAGGGAATTTGCTAATAAGTTTAGTGACTGAAAATCATAGGTAGTGGGATTAAGTTCTACCTCAAGCAAAATTTGCATATAATTATTCACCAAACAAGAGTACTGGTAAGAGACCATTCCAGATAGTATATGGAATGCACCCCAGGGGAATTTCATAATTAAGAGATTTGGGACAAGATGAATTTCAGAGTGCAAGAGAAGAATATTTCGTTGTAGAAATGCATAAGTTGCATGAAAAAATCAAAGGTGACTTGCACAACAACAATTAGAGATACAAATATAGAGTAGATAAGAAAGAGAGAGAAGTAAAATTTCAAGTTGGATATCAAGTTCTAGCACATATGAGAAAATAGAGATTCCCATAAGGGAAATATAATAAATTGAAGCTGAAGAATATATGACCTTGTAAAATCCTCAAAAAAATTGCTACAAATGCTTATGAGATTGAGCTTCCAAAAGACATTGGAATTTCACGAATATTTAATGTAGTTTACTTATATTCTTACCAAATGGATGACACAGGAGGGACAGATGATCAAGAGGATATTCATTGGATGCAATAGATGCCCATAACAGAGAAGCCTCAGATAGAAAATATTTTAGATCAAATAATTTCTAAGAGAACCAAGAGAAAGGTTTATTATGAGTATATGGTTAAATAGAAGAATCATCCAACATAATATGCCAGTTGGTTGACTAAAGAAGACATTCATAAGCATGGAAAGGAGCTTTAGGATATCATGGATGGTATCCCATGAATATTTTTCCCAGAGGAGTATGATGCATGAGCATCATCATCATCATCATTAATGAATCTTGGTGGAAGATGACTCAACATCCAACGAAATGCACTTTAAATTGGTTTGGATCCCAAGGAGAGCATGTCAATTTAATTTTTGGGCTATTTTAATTAAATATCCCATGAGATCTTCAGGATAGAGACATTGTATATGCTCCTAGATAATGTAATTGTCTTTAATTACTGTATGATTGTACAGATTTTGAGCGCCGACTCATATCTGAATTGTAAGTGTCCATTTATTGTAATCAACTTAGTGGTAGGAAGATTTTAATTGTGATATGAAAGAACTATATTAGTATGGAGCGAAGGCTCGAGAATCCCCTTCCTGTATAAACTAATATATTTTATGCACAGAAGGGGCTGTTGAAGATTGTTGAAACTTTTGTAAAGTATTGTGAAGAAATATAAAGAAGAGGATAATTACTTTCAAATCTATGAGACTGTGAATTTGTTTATCTTTGTGTATTGAATAAATGTTGTGTTATCATATCAATGTTTGTGCATGTGTCTAAATGTTTGGTTGAATGAGTTATAAATGCTATTGTAAGTTTCAATTGTTTCACTTCTAAGAATCACAGTGAAAGGAATGCACACTGCCAACACAAGGAGTGTGGAGGCCGAACTATTTACAGGTTCAAAATATCAGGAGAGATATTGCAGGTTTGCACATAGAAAGTGAAAGGAGTGTGCCTAAACTCAAAGAAGTGTAAAATATCAAAGGGGAGACCAATGCAATGAGTGCATAGAGCCAACACTTCGTTGAGTATTAATAAATCTTAGGAGAGTTAGCACAAGGAGTGTGCATGTGACTTTTCCAAGTCCCAAGCTTAGGAGAGAAGCACAAAGTGTGCACCATAGTTCAAGTCATTCAAGTGACAAATATTAAGGAGGGATATTGAGCGTAAGTCTCCAAGGAGGAACACAAATAGAGGGGAAATCCCTTTGTTTAGGGTTGAATAGGAGAGATATTCTTGGGAGGATTTGGAATCCCTCAAAATCCTTCGATCAAGATAAGGAACAAGGTCATTAAGTGATAAGTTCTTAAGGATCAAGGTGATAAGGAGAAAGGTCGTTAAGGTAGTTTTAAGTTGGTTGTCGCTAGTGAGGCCTAGATTCCAAAAGCTTCGAAGTTTCGGAGTGAATCTCTACCGTAGATTTGTGGGTGATTGTGATATGTTGGATCCTTGAGTGGTTTGATGGTTCAACACTCCGGGGAAATTTGGTCATTTTTCCGTAGGGTGGAGAATCTCTCGAAGGCCCAGAGAAAGGAGTAAATCTAGGTCATTGATCATGGAAAGGAACACAGACCATTGATCCTTGGACTCTTTGAGAATTTGATGGTTCAACTATTCGTGGAAAATTTGTTGCTTAATGTTTGAGTGGGGAAAATCCCAAAGCCCAGAGTCCTGGGGTGTCGAACAATATTTTCGCTAAGCACTTGGTTCTAGTTTTGGGTTACATGCACGAGTCGCCAGAAGAAAAGGGACCCTCGCAGATTTTAATTTCGTGCATCTTTGAAGATAAGCTTATGGGTAAGGTAAAAGAAGGGGTTTGTTGGATCTCGAGAGATAATTAAGCTCTTGTACAAGAATATCCTAGACTAATAGGTCACACTAACCCTTGGGGGTTTTCAATAGTACCAAAAATCAATTGCATTTGTCAAAAGAAAATATTTTTGGCCAGGTATCAAGAAAGAGGTGGTTGATTACATATTCATATGTCTTGAATGTTAGAAAGTAAAGGTTGAGCACATACATATTGTTTGTTTGATACAAACATTTCCCATTTTTGAGTGGAAATGGGAAGTGGTGACAATGGATTTCATCACTAAAATTTTTATAATAGTAAAGCAACATGGCTCCATCATGTTGTTGGTGGATAAGCTCACTAAATATGCTCATTTAATTCAAGTGAATCTAACTCACAAGGAAACTAACATTGCAGATATTTATATGAAGGAGATTATCTGGTTTCATGGTGTGGCTAAGGAAATTGTTTCTAATTGAGATCCTAAGTTTACATGAAATTTTTGGAAGGGATCATTTAAAATATTTGGGACCAATCTGAATTTTAGTACAACTTATAACCCAAAATTTGATGCACAAACAGAGAGGGTCAATCAAGTGATTGAAGATATGATAAGCATGTATGTGATGGATAAACCATAAAAATGGGAATATTACCTACACTTAGTTGAGTTTTCTTATAATAATGTGTATCATGCATCTATGAATATTAACCTATTCAAAGCATTATATCACAGAAAGTGCAATACACAAGTGAGATGGGACAAACGAGTAGATAGAGAAGTGGTTGGGCCAAAGTTGCTCAGGGAAATGGAATAACATATGGTGAAGATAAAACAGAACTTAAAGGATTCCCAAGACATGAAGAAAATTTATGTAGATAAGGATAGAAATCACACAGTTTTTAAAGTAGGTGATCATGTTCTATTAAAAGTGAAAGCCAGGAGAAGTTCCCTTAAGTTTGGAACTGTTCGAAACTTGGAACAATATATTGTGGAAACTTTTAAATCCTAGAGAGGATTGACCATGTTGCATACATGTTGTCACTTTCCGCATCCATGTGCATTCATAATGTATTCCATGTGTCTTTTCTAAAAAAGTATGTTTCTAATGCTAATCATATAATTTATTGGAATGTGATTTAGGTGGAGAAACATGGATATTTCCGAGTTCATCCTCTATGCATATTGGATTGGAAAGTCAAGCTGCTCTGGAATCAATCAATAGGACTAGTAAAGGTCCAGCGGACCTGTTACGGTCTTGAGTATGTGACCTGAGAGCATGAAGATCTCATGAAGGAAGAGTACCCACATATTTTTGAATATATTTGAAGATTTTTGGATTGTACTAGTGTATATAATTCACTGAGAGAAGTGCATAAATAAGGGGGAGTGGAGTGTAATACCCCTCGATCAAACCCGAAGCCCTAAATGTACATATAGGCTAGCGAGACAGGATATTTTGGGCATGGATTGTATTGTAAATATGTTTTGAGTCCAAAATGTCTATGTGGTTACAAGGCATGAGATCCATATTGCTAAGAGTCTAATGAGCCTATCATTGTAATATGTATCACTCGTATTATTAATAAAATACATCGTTGTTGTAGATCAACCAGACAAGAAGAATATGGGGGGATATAAATCCATTAGAGGAAAGGAGGATAAGGGACTTAAGATGGATTCTTGAGATAGGGGGATAAGATAAGGAATATATGAAAATATTCCTTAAATATCCCAAGACTAATTTTTGTCATGCTGATTTTTTTATCCTAAGTCTTTGGAGAGGGACGAATTTCCAAGAGAAAGAAAGTGGTTACTCTTGCATCACTTGTCATGTTGTTTGCATGGATACTTGTATTGGATACTTAGTGAGCTTGAGGGATCTCATCATTATTTTTAGCCGTCATTCTCTCATCATTAAAACCTTAGACTCTTTCCATTCGTACCTTATATCCAATGCCCATCACCATTTCTGTACCTGTACTTGGGTAAAGCTTTGGGGAGCTGTTGGGAAGGAGTATTCTGAGATATTTGGAGCTGAATAAGAAGGTTTTCAAGCCCATGGGAATTTAAAGAAGTTGTTTCTCAAGCCCATGAGTGTCTGAAGAAGTGGTTTGTTAGGCCTATGATCATTCTCTCCAGGTGAGAGAACTACTAAGAAATGATTTTTTTTTTCATTGGGAAATAGGTACATAGCTATACGAATTTATGCCTAGCCTGCTGTTGAAGCCCCAAAAGGGAAGTGGGGTTGCCAAAGGAATTTTGAAAAAAATAAGGGGAAGACTTCCTAAGGTGGGACAAGGTGTGGGGAATTTGAGGTTGTAGGCTAGTTGCATTAGATGGAAATTTAACCTGATATTTATCATGTTGGATAGACCTTAGTAATACTTAAGAGACCTTCCCTAGTGGAGTTTCCAGCTTAAGCTCGAGGGTGACTTGTTGCTGAGAGTTTATGAGTAGTAGATTCCATGGTTGGGAGGAATGTCTAGGGTCTACACGTAGTTGGTGATTTACCATTAAAAATACGTGTATTTATATGTGTTTATGTATTATTTACTAGGTTTAGAGATAGATTATATAAGGAAGGTGAAGAATGCTTTTTTTTGTAGAAGAAAATCTTATGAGTAAGAGGTTTTACAAGTAACATGTGATAATACATTAAAGACTTGTTGGTTAGGTTGAAATATTTGGAGGTATCCTTGGCAGTTAAGTAAATGTTGTCCAATAAGAAATATTGAAAATTTTGAAATGAAATGGAAGATATCTTATAGAAGAAGAAGAGGCTATGATAGTAATGAAGCAAATACTATTGAAAATGGATCTTATTGAGAAGGATATTGAGCCTTGTCATGTAAAGAAATATTAATTTCATGTTGAAATGAAAAGGAGACTGAATGAAAATCCCCCAATAGTTAAATTGAATGATCAAGATAATGAGAATGGTGATAACATGGATTGGAGTATTGAGATTATCGTGTGTAAACTATAAGAATGAGAAAGTGATGGGATTATGTTTCTTATGGGGCACTTGATTTTTCTAATGAATTGTTCAAGGAGGAATATGCATGTAGAGAAGTTATTACAAAACTAAGGTTTTCAAATGAAGAAGAAGGGATCATTGATTCAATAACATTAAAGGTCGAAGGAAGAGTTGGGGACGGAGAAGCTACCAAAGGTGTCCTTATTCTTTTAGGGAAATTGAACTTAAAAAAATGATGTTGTGAACTGAAATTGAACTTTAAATTTTTGGTAAAATAAATTAAGGACTACTCAAGGGTCAAATTTTCTTGTTTAGAAACAAAATAAGGTGCATATGTATGTTAGAGAGAATCCAAAAACATGATACAAGAAAATGGAGAAGGAAAAGTAACAACATGGGAGCACATTATTTCGATTTTAATGAAGGAGATAGTACACCCAATAATGGGGATATAATGGTCGGAAAAGATTTTAGATTTTAGAATACAACATTAGAAGAAGATAAAACTTTTGAAAAGAAATAATATTGAAATTAAAAGGGTATCCTGGAGAACATTAAGTTCCTTCATTTGTTGTGATGATGTTTTTCCATCCTTATGTAGAATTAGAGGATGAGAAGAAGATCTTTGAGTGTTTGCTAGATTTAGAAGAAGATGATGATAACTGTGTTAAGATTATCAATTGTTGTCTTGAATAAGGTTTGTCTTTGGAAAACATGACCATGGAGGAAATGTTTTTAATTAATGATCTTTATTTTTCAAAATGTGCAAGTATAAGAAAATAAAGAAATATTGATCTTATTTATGTTTCCAATGGAAAAAGAAGAACATAATTATTATAAAATATAATGAATAACTTGAAGAAGAGGGAAACAATATTACTATATAAATAAAGGTTTTTTTTTTTTGAAAAAATTGCAATAGTCCTGATGCTAAAATAAGGGAAGAAATGATAACTCATAGGAGGAAGTGAATAAAATGGATGAGAAAAAGAAAGTTATTGGAATGGAAGAAATATGTGATAAACAAGAAATTCTAGAAGAATAAGTGGATTACATTAATAAGGAAATGGGATTAATTGAGGATATGATGAAATAATAAGTCAACTAGACTACGATTGCAAGCAATGGAAATGATAGATCTATTGTGTAGAGGTTGGATTTAAGAAATTTGAAAAATTATCAAAGGCTCTGAACTAAATTTGTGAACTCGATGAATAAATACCATTAAAATGTACAGAGACAAATGGCCAATATGAAGATAATTCCCTTAGTGATTACTATTATGACAATGAAAAGAGTCCTATGTCCAAGAGGAGAAAGAGTCCGATAATTCAAAAGGAATATGATGATGGTGGGGCTTGTTGAAATATTGTAACTTCAAAGAATATTCTAATTATATTTGAGTTATTATCTTATAGATCAAATCCCCTTTTTTGTATTGATCATGTTGGGTCTTGTATAAGACCAAATCCCCTTTTGTGGATTGGTGAAACCATATTTATATGGTGGTATTTGGAAAGTTGGCTCCTAGGGTTTATAAAGTGGTTCTAACCACTCTTGGGAGAAGTAAACCCTACTAAGTTAAGAGACATAACCCTAACAACTCTTCACTAGTATTTATAAGTGAGGATGGCACCTCATTTGTTCACTCACTCACTCACTCACACTTCTAGTGTGCATCTTTTGAAGGAATCTGCAGTTGCAAGAAGAAGGAGAAGAGAGGCGCATGCTCAGTCCTATATTATTCTTGGTGGTTTGGTCATAGTCTTGGAATTTTATTGGAAATATATTATTGAAGAAGTTTTTTATGGGTTTTGTACCTCATGAGGGGTTCCTAGGATAAAATGTTGTGTACCTTGTGATTGTGTTTCTTTCAGTGATCATCCTTCTACTATTGTTTTGGAAATGCATTGAATGCTCTAGTAAATTGAAAATAACCTAATAAAAAAATTAAAATCAACATGGTATATGATATTGAGTGAATAGAGCACCTTTCACTGGGTATCTAAAAACATTATTGTTGTCGTACAAGGAAAATAAGGCTTTTTACTAAAGAGGAATTTCTAACTAAAAAAAATCTAGGAAAGTGTGTCATACCCTAGCACATCCTTTGGCATCTTGAGCACACCTTTTCAGTGTATAGAATTTTTGGAAAGACAAACCCTATTTTTGACTAGTACCAGAAAACCAGGAAACCAGGAAACCCGAACCAATACTAGAAGTACCAGTCCATATTTGCACAGGTCAAGTTTCAAGGGGTAAAACTTGGAATTTTATGAAACAGTCAGCTCTAGCAAACTCACTTCAGCCCAGCACATCTAGTCCCTAGATCATAATTTAAAAATTTGAAGTTTGAGAAATCAGGGTTTCCTCATAAAACCCTAAGTTGTAGTTGTAGTGCCAACAGCAGTTGCAATACCAATTGTAGTGAATTTTTTTGTGAAGTATTGGGACTGATTTTTATTTTCCTAGTTCACCTTACCCTAGAAAATCTCCAACTACCTTTAATTACAAGTTGCAACACCTTTCAATTTTTAAAGGTTTTTTTATTTATTTCCACTACTATTGGATGGTGCCACTACCTATCGATAGTGTCAGAGGTATGTACTTACATATGTTTAAACTATACAATTATTTTTAAAGGGTATTTGCAGGAGAAAGGATATTTTGTATAAATAACAATCATAGATCTAGAAGGATCTTAGATCCATCACATTTAGAGGAATAATGCACCCAGGGTTTATTTATTTTGATATGCATCTATTTGGTATGGCATTGTAAAAATCTAGGTCATATGTTGAAGTTATGACCATCATACTAACCATTGGTAAAAATTAAATTCAAGGTATTAGATTGATTAAAGTTGAGATTATAGAGTTTATTCTCTAACTTAGATTTATGTCAAGAAATCATATTATCTTAGTATAGAGGATAGGTTGAAGAGAATATTTTTCATGTTGAGCAAAGGAGACTAGGAAGAAAAGAAACAACACTCATTCTTGAGGACAAGACTCTAGGTTCCAGTTTTGATTGATTAAGTTGATAAGGTTCAAATTTTCACATGTCAAGTGTGATAACTACCTCATTACAAGTAAACATTATATTTGAGATAAGAAACCTTTAAAATGTTTTATACTTGGTAGCATGTGAGAATTATTGAGATAAATTCTTATTGTAATCACTTACCAGATATAACTAACATATCCTCTCGGAGAAACTTGTTGTTTTGCTTCCAGGTTACCATGGAGGAATGATTGATCAAAACACTAGAAGAGTATTTCTCTCATTTCTTATTATTGTATTTCTTACTTTTGACCCTCGTTTCAGGCATTTCACAAGTGATAGCTATAAAGGAGCTAATGTGACGATTGTTCTTTCTATTGTTTTATTATTATTATAAAGAGTATTATTCTTGTATGTTGTTTCTTCCTTATTGATCTTGTTCTGGGAAGGTCACAGGTGATAACCCTGAGAAAGTTATAGTGACAGTTGCAAGAAACAACATACTAGATGAGACATGGAGTAAACTATCCAAGTTGTATACATGATCATATACATCCATGTACCAAAGAAGATGAATAAGAAACTACTTTTCAGATATAGAGTATCTCATATCGAGATTGATTGTAAGGAGAAGAAGGCTCTAATGATTACTGAAAATTAGAATAGAACTCACAGTAGACTTGGTCAATGGATAATGAAGCCACCTTGAAAGGAAGAACAATTTGTTTGAAGTCTGACTCAACCTTTCATATTAAGACTTTCTATTCAACACCAAGTATATCCTGTAGAGACTATGAAGTTTTTGTAAACTCAGAAGAAATCAAGACTCAAAGTAAGCCTGATCTTAGAAAGGAGCAGATGGGAAAAAGAGACATCTTCAAAGAATGGTAGAAAGATGCCATGAGTTGAGAAGACTAGATCATAGCTTCAAAGACCTTTAGGAGACATGAAATCTCTTGAGAAAATTCCTTTGTTTCAGTGACAGAGAAGGAAGCCAGTCAGAAGGACTGGCATATGTATTTTTCCTTAAGACTAGAAAGGAAGTCAGTGGTGACTTCTAATATTGATCTAACAAATCAATCATGTTGCAGATAACAGTATAAAGATATACAAAGCCTGATTTATGTCCAGAGTAGTCTCCCAATAAGAGGAAGAAGACTATGACGAGACACTTACTCGAGTAATCGAAGAAATAGTTCCAGTATTTGTGAAGAGAACCAGAACAACCATGATTTTGATATAGTATGGTATTCAGGGGGAGCAATCCCTGTGTTTGATATTGAGTTACCTCCATGAAAGAGGAAATCTACCTTCAATATCATCTATTGAGCCACTCTTAGATCAATTTGTTTCCATGATATAATAGAGGAGCTACTCTCAGAGTTCAACAATTATAGTGAATAGAGAAGTCATTATCAGCTTCAAAAATAGCAGTTGTAGGTGCAGAGTCCTGATTCTAGAGGAATATTTACAAAGAGAGTAGACAACATGATCTCAAGAAGTGAGATAGATAATTCTTTAAAGAAAGAACATAAAACCAACACATGATTATATATATTTAGTTGTAGTTAAGAAATTGTACTGGGTTGGTACAACGTGATTTGAAAATTTGGATCGAAATACGGGACAAGAAGATTCATGTCTGTAGGTTGAACAAAGCTCTGTATGGGTTGAAACAAGCTTGGAGAGCTTGATATCAAATAATTTATAGTTTCCTCACAAGATTGGGATTTAGCAAGAGTAAATTTGATTCTAACCTTTACTTCATGGTTATGAATGATGATACAGTTATATTTCTATTGTATGTGGATGACTTATTCTTAACAGGAGAAGAAAATAACATCACAGATTGTAAGAAGAAACTCACTGTAGAGTTTGAGATGAAATACCTAGGCCTGATGCATTATTTATTAGGTACTGATGTTTGGAAGAGCCCAGAGAAGATCTTCCTTAACCAAGGGAAGTATGTAGTTGAAATACTGAAGAGATTTGACATGTTGGAATGTAAATCCATGAACACACCCATGGAAAGAAAGTTGAAGCTCCTGGTTGATACTTCGTCAGAATTGGTTGATGCTACACTATATAGATAGATTATTTGTTTATTGATGTATCTAATGATTACCAGACTAGATATATCCTTTGTTGTGAACACCTTAAGTCAGTATCTAGTAGAGCCCAGATGTGTTCACCTTTTAGCTCCAAAGCATGTGATGAGATACCTTAAGGGTACATTGTATTATGGTATCTGTTATACTGGAGATCGAGACTTTAGACTGTATGGTTATAATGATTAAGATTGGGCTGGAAGTGCTTCTGATAGAAATAGAACTTCAGGATGTTGTTTTAGTCTGGGTTCAACCATGACCTCATGAAAAAAAGGAAGCAATCCATTATTTCTCTTAGCACGGCAGAAGTGGAATACATTGTAGCATGTTCCACCAATTGTGAAGCCATATGGATTTGAAATTTGTTGAGAGGTCTATTTGATCTAGAGATGGAAGCCATCATGATTCTATTTGATAACCAGAGTTGCATAAAGATGATAGAGAAGCCAATGTTCCATGATAAGTCGAAGCACATAGTGATCCAACATCACTACATTCATGATATAGTGTAGATGGGAGTTGTAAAGCTCTAATATATTGGCACATATGAGCAGGTTGCAGATGTGTTGACCAAGACTTTGTCTCGTGTGAAGTTTGAGTACTTTTGAGACAATATTGGTTTTTTCCAAAAGACCTCCCTCGAAAGGGGGAGTGATATTGATGATACAATGGTATCTTGACCAAAAACATGTAGCTTCTTTAGGATTTTATATCCTAGGGGATTGATCATCCATGGGAAGATCCCAAAGTTTCGGTAAGGACGATCTGTCAGAGTACCTATGCATGTATATGTTAGTTGTGGTCAGTAGTGGTAGCTGATCCGTTAGGATTTTATATCCTAGGGAATATAATGATTCCTGGGAAGATATTAAAGGTATGGTAAGGATGGTTTGTCAGAGTACCACATGGTAGCTTGTTAGGATTTTATATCCTAGGGAATATTGGTATTCTTGGGAAGATCCCAAAGGTCTGGTAAGGACAGTTTGTCAAAGTACCACAAAGTCTTGTTGTTTCACCTACCTCATTCTATTTCTATATGATGATGATGTTGTTGTCTCAACGTCGTGTTGGTGATGTTGTTTCCTCAACCTCGTGTTGATGATGTTTTTGTTTCAACCTCCTGTTGTTGATGATGTTGTTGTTTCATCATCGTGATGTTGATGATGTTGTTGTATCAACCTCCTGTTGTTGATGATGGTGTACCATCCTTAGGTTGGTGATATTGTTTTTTAAGTGTTATGATAATTGATGTTGATGTTTCAGGTTCATGCGGATGATGATGATGATTCTACTCCAACAACATGATGTGAATGATGATGATATTGATGATGAGAAAAAAATTCGATGATTTGTAGATGTGCCAGTCGGTGTTCCAGATGTTGATGATGTTGCTTCCCTCTCTCTCATGATGATGTTGTACTGGTGTTGTCAGTAGAATACCCTTCTCATTATGCGGGAGTGTTTAAATATTGTAACTTCAAAAAATATTCTAATTATATTTGAGTTATTATCTTATAGATCAAATCCCCTTCTATGGATTGATCATGTCAAGTCTTGTATAAGACCAAATCCTCTTTTTTGGATTGGTTAAACCATATTTATATGGTGGTATTTGTAAATTCATCCCCTAGGGCATATAAATTGGTTATAACCACTCTTGGAAGAAGTCAGCCATACTAAGTGAAGAGACATAACCCTAACACCTCCTCACTAGTATTTATATGTGAGGATGGAACCTCATTTGTTCACTCACTCACTCACTCACACTTCTAGTGCGCATATTTTGAAGGAAGTTGCAGTTGTAAGAAGAAGGAGAAGAGAGGCACATGCTCGGTCCTAGATTATTCTTGGTGGTTTGGTCCTAGTCTTGGCGTTGTATTGGCAATCTATTATTGAGGAAGTTTTTGTTGGGTTTTCTCCCCCATGAGGGTTTCCCAGAATAAAATGTTGTGTACCTTATGATTGTGTTTCATTCAATTATCCTCATTATGTTTTTTTTTGGAATTGCATTGCATGCTCTAGTAAATTGAAAATAAACTAATAAAAACATTAAATTCAAGAGGGCTAACATAGTTGAAACATAAAGAAACGAATAAATAAATAGAGATATTTAAGAAACACATGTTTTTCTTTTAATATTTTCTTTTTTATGATTGTGCATTGAGAAAAAACATGATAATTCAAAATAAATATGATGATGGCGGGGTTAACATAGTTCAAACATAATGAAAAATAAAAATAAGCATAGATATTCAAGAAAATCATGCTTTTCTTTGATTATTTGTTTGTTTATGAGGGTACATTGTTACACATAGAAAAGAGAAACCCGTTATAGTGGAAATGTTGGATAAAGTAGAGGATGAATCATTGGTAATTCCAACCATGGAATTTGCAATCAAGGAGGAGGATATGAGTGACTTAAAAGAAATATTTATGCCTTAGAGCACTGGGGAAGAATAATAACACCAACAAATAATGAAGGGAAGAAGTTCATTAACATGAATTATGCCAATAATGGATATGAAGGGAATTACATAAGGAAAATTAGTACATCCATGTATCATAAAGAAGAAATTGATCTTGTTGTATTAGTGGCCCAAGAAGAAGATGCCCTTATGATTTCAAGCGCAAATGGAAATACAAGGGGAACAAGGGAATGTGTAGAGTTAGGTATGAATCCATCCCACTTCAGGAAATATTTATTTGGGGTAGAAAATAACAAAAAGAGCCCATGGAAATTATATACAAGAAAAATGAAGAGCTAAGAATGGTTTGAGGTGTGAAATCTAAGGAAGAAGAAGAAAAATAGGTATAAGTTTTCATGTGTACATCTAAAATGGAATGTACATTAAGGGAGTAGTAGGAGAGTTTTAGTATTAACATATAGCCTTATCACAAGGTAGTTCTTCTCTTTGATCTATAAAGTATGATGCATGAATGTTTTAGTTGGAATTTCAAATTTCATGAGGTTGTGAGGTTATGTCATCTATTTTCCCTTTGAAATTCTTCCCAACCATCAATATATATCACAAGACTATACCACAAGATTAGAAAAATTTCATATGTTTTGAGTGATGCAAGCATTGGGATGATGTTAATTGACTCCCCTTTGAAAATTCCTATAATGTTTTTGATCTTGCACCCTGATCCCAAATTTTTTATTACGGACTTCACCCTCAGGGAATTTTTCTTGTGCATTTTAATATGGATGGGATTGAGGATAGAGCTCAAATGAATTTTGAAGTGGTTTAAATGATGAATGGGTTATCTTCTCATGGACATTAAACATTATTTATGGTGGTATGAAGTAATATAGGAGGAGGTAGTTTACAAAGAGAAGAGGGATTATGGAGAAGAAGAGGGATTACAGAGAAGGATAAGGAGAAGAAGAAGAAGTTGTTTAAATGGTGAATGGGTTATCTTATCATCGACATTAAACATTATTTATGGTGGTATGAAGCAATATAGAAGAAGGTAGTTTATTAAGAGAATAGGGATTATGGAGAAGGAGAGGGATTACAGAGAAGGAGAAGAAGAAGGTAGTTTATGAAGAGAATAGGGAGTACAGAGAAGAAGATGGATTAAGGAGAAGGAGAAGGAGGAGGAGGAGGAGGAGAATAAGAAGAAGAAGAAGAAGTTGTTTAAATGGTGAATGGGTTATCTTCTCATGGACATTAAAAATTATTTATGGTGGTATGAAGCAATATATAAGGAGGTAGTTTATTAAGAGAAGAGGGATTAAAGAGAAGGAGAGGGATTATGCAGAAGGAGAAGGAGAAGAAGGAGGAAGAGGAGGAGGAGGAATTATTTATGGTGGTATGAAGCAATAGGAGGAGGAGGAGGAGGAGGTATTATTTATGGTGGTATGAAGCAATATAGGAGGAGGTAGTTTACGAAGAGAAGAGGGAATACAAAGAAGGATATGGAGAAGAAGAAGAAGAAGAAGAAGTAGAAAAAGGAGGTATTATTTATGGTGGTATGAATCAATATAGGAGGATGTAGTTTACGAAGAGAAGAAAGATTACGGAGAAGGAGAAGGAGAAGGAGGAGGAAGAGAAGGAGAATGAGTAGGAGAAGGAGAAGGAGAATAAAAAGATGATGATGATAATTTGCATCTTTCATGAAGAGGATGAGAATATAAATTTTATGATGCGAGAGCCTCCATGGGGTTTTGAAAGTCATGTATCATTAAAAAATATTTTAGTTTAGTTTTGGTTTGGGTTCAAGTTTTTTCATACTTTCAACACACAGATAATTGTTTGACATTTTCATTGGCCTACACTCACCTCTCAGAATTAGATTGTGAATATTGGATATGTTGTAAATGAGATCATATTATACTCTTACACCAAATTTCATAAGAATATATTGAGTTTATACCCGGTACCCAAGATTAGAAATAGTGTGTAAAGAAATTCTTGCATAGATAGTGACCTAATATTTTTATCATCACAAGTGCATTTCTTGGAATCAAGGTATAATTTTAAATTATATCAAGGATTTATTTCTACAATATCACCAATTTTCAAAAAAAGTTGGGACAATGCATGTGTCCAAAACTAGTTTTTATTACTTTCTAGATTTCATTTCTATGTTGATAGAGGCCTACTATTCTGTTCATTGTTCTCTCGTACTTTACAGTTAAGGTATGAAATTTGGACGTGTCATAGAGGATTGATTCCTATATATTCTTTAAAAAATTCATAAAAAAATATTAAGTTTAAGGGGTCCAAATAATTCAATTACAAATAAAAGGAAAACTTTAAGTAAAGAAATTCTTATGATTAAAATATAGATGTGCAATTATTTCCATACTTAATATCGAGTTGAAAAGTGATATATAT
>JASDQU010105000.1:42087-54760 GCA_032191745.1 Picea mariana
CCATAACTGAATGACTCCCCCTGTCAATATGCTCTCTCTATCTCTGACTACTCTCCACCTTTGTTTCTGGATGGGTAGCTCTTCCTAAAAATATATCTTCCCATTTCAATTTACTAACTCTTTATCTCAGTCCATTGGAATATTTGTGTTCAAATAAGTAGTCTTCTTGATACAAACTTGTAGTGATACCAATTTGTAGTGATCAAGTCTTTCAAAACTTAATCTAATTACTTTCTTATTTAATAACCAAAATGATCCTCCTTAATTTTCCTTTGTCAAATAGAACAAGAGTATGAATCTTACTGATCTTTTTGATGTGCTTATTATTCTTCTTTGATATTTCACAAGAATATCAATTTAGGAATGATACCAATTGTTTTAAATACCAATTTTGTTATCAATCGATCTTTGTTGAATGATACTCCTTGAACTTCTCTGCTACCTTTATTTTTCCTCTTCTTGTATTCTACAACTAACCCTACCAATGATTTTTCTTTTGACCACTAATCTATAAGTAGTCAAGATTTTTCATATGTTAATTTTAAAAAATCTTGGCATAAATATTTGATTTTGTAGAAACCAATTTAAACTTCTTTTTGTATTTTATTTTTTGGCTAACAAATTATGAAATCATCAGAATTTGATATTGTCCCATATTCTTCTATAGACACTTCCTTTTCTTAGGCTTGATTTATTTCATATTGAATTTCAAATTATTTATTAGGACCTTCACCTATCATGTTCATATTATTAATTTCTTCATTTTCAGGTGTAATGTCATCTTTCTTGCTTTCTCCTTCAGATTTTCTTCTCCATATCTTTCTATGACATTTTTTTCTTTTTGGATCTTCTCTTTCTATTTGTGTTTTTGGAGATTTGTCATTTCCTTTCTTCTTCCAACTTTTATTAGGTGTTGTCACTAACTTGAATGACTTATTTAAGGATTGAATTTTTGAACTCCTGTAGTTTTAAGATTTGTGACCAAACCTATCACACTTGTAACATCTCATTGTATGACAAAATTTTGTTGTGTACCCAACAAAATTGCAAATCCAACATCTAATTGAGTTTTCTTATTTTCTTGTATATCCTTTCTCTAGTTTCTTGCAGTCCATTGCTTTATGACCAAAGCTATGACAAGAAAAGAAATAGCCAATGAAGTCATTTCCATTCTTGATTTTATTTTTTCTTGAGAGATCTATCATTTGATTTTCTTCTTCCTTTTTACTTCTATAGCTTCCTTCCTTCACAAAGTTCATGACTTGTAATTTATTTGTAATTGCACATTTTCCTTTTGAGAAGGATTGTCCTTTATCATGTTTGTAAATGGTGCTCCATTTTTTGTTGTCTTCTTTCTTATTGTATCCAAGACCAGTTTTGTCATCAACTAATCTTTGGCTCTTCCAATTCTTATCTAGGATAGATGAGCTATTCTGGAAATTAACAATCTTATTTGTCTTTTCATTCATCTTTTTGAGATTGACTATTTCTAACTCCAACATGTGGTAAGAATTTTCTTTCCTTGTTAACTGCATCTTTAGGTATTTTTCACTTTCTTTAATTTACTCAAGTTGAGTGTTTAGATTTTTAACTAATTCTTCTATTTCATTTAACACTTCTTTTCTTTTACTGTCATGTGTCTTTAATTCTTCCATCTCTTATGTTATATTGATAACTTTGGTTTTCAATCTTTTGATCTCTTCTTCTTTGTTTTATGGCTGAAAATTTTGTTCATGCTCTTCATGGTTAGATTGATCTAACTGTTGAAGTTTCTCCAACTCTTCAAAAGTGCACATAAATGTGTATTCAAGATGGTAAAGAACATTCATAGGAACTTTAATATGCATATAATTTCCTGGTTGCATACGAATCTTATGTATTGCAACTGTAACATCAGTCTTAAGATTATGTAATTTTTCTTTAGTGATTACTGAGGTATGCCTCAATTCCTTGATGAGGTTATCTTCCTCATTGTTGACTCAGATCAAATCTTGCATTTCATTCTGATTAGAAATATTTTTCTCTGTATTATGTTCTTCAATCTAATTGCAATTTTCCTTTTCTTTATCTTGTTCCTTATATTGATAAGAATTCCCTTCTTCTAAGTTTTGTTCTTTATTCTGACAGGAATCCCCTTTTTTTGAGTCTTGTTCCTCACTTTGACTGGATTTATCTTCTTCTTGTGTTTCATTCTGATAACAATTTTCTAGTTGGAGCCAAAATTCTTTGGCATATTTGTAGTGCCTCATCTTTTCTTTGACTTGGTCTGACAATCCATCTTGAATTGCCTTTAAGGCTAATGAATTGTTTCTGCTTGTCTCCTTTGCAGTTTTGGTTTTGATATTTGAAGTATTTAAGTTCCAGGGCTTACTTACTATTGAATCCCAAAATCCAGATCCTCTTGACTTCAGATATATTTTCACATTTTCCCTCCATGATGAATAATATGTTCCATCAAATAAGGGAGCTTCATTTGTGGAGATAAAAATTTGTCCACCCATTGTTTCTTAATCTATCTTCAATGTTTAAATTGTGCTGAAGGAACTCGCTCTGATACCAATTGTTGAAATGGACACTTGACACTGAGAGGTGGGGGTGAATCAATGTCACAAAACTTTGGACAATTTTCCACTTTTCATAAATTAACTGAACAACATATATTTAGAAATAATCGGAAGAACCACATTATTATCTATTGCTTGTTTACGTTTCAGATCCACAACAAGATCCATCTTCAGGACATAATAACCTGAGGAAAAATACAAGAGAAGAACCCTAATAAATACTAAGGTTGAGTGTAGGAAACCTAAAATGTCAACTCAGTGAAAACCCTAGGGTTTACTGCAGATTTTTATATTATATTGTTAAAAACAAAGTGATTTTAATTTTATAATCAATTAGTATTAATATTATAATTAATGTTATAAGCTAGTTTTTAGGTTAAATTAAGGATTAATTTTAATTTTATTAGAGGTAATATTAATATTATTATTAATGTTATCTACTAGTTTGGGTTTAAGTTAGAATTAATAAAATTTTATAATCCAATCAGTATTAATATTATAATCAATGTTATATGCTAGTTTTTAGGTTAAAATGAGGATTAATTTGATTTATTAGAGGTAATATCAATATTATTATTAAGGATATCTTATTATTTTGGGTTTAAGTTTAGAATTAATTTAATAGTGGTAATAAGTATTCTACAATTATTAATAAAGATAGTTTAGTTAATTAATTAAATTAGTTTCATTTTAATTTTATTATAATAGTCTAGGGTAGAAATTAGTTTAAAAACTATTAATGAAAACTTAGATTGGTACAAGTTGTTAAGTCCTAGGGATCATTCTCTTGCTATCTTCTTTCCCAAATGAGCGGGATCCAACTATCACTAATCTCTAGACCGTTGTCTCTATTTAGGTTATTGGGATTCTTGATGATTTTAATTGCTTCCCTAATTCATCATTTAAGGAGGTAGTATTCTTTTTCTAATATTTTGGTGTCTTCTAAGCGTATGTGATGCTTTGTTGTGAGAGAGTGTTCTGCTAATGATGAGGTGCGAGTTCATTCCTTCTTAATGTCAGCACCATGCTCTTTAATCCTGATGTGAAAAGAGCGGTCTATTTCTCCAATGTAGCATTTACCACACAAACATTATATTCTGTATACTCCTTTGCAAAGTTGGTCAAGTTTTTCTTTAACTAATCTCATTTTCTATTTGATGGTATCAAGCGGTTTGAATGAGGTCTTAATATCTTTCTTGTTCATAATTTTTTCAATTTTATCAGTAACTCCTTGGATGTAAGGGAGGTAAGCAGTTGGGATCTGGGATTGGTTGTTTCGTTGTTGAGGTCTATTATTTTCTCTTTCTAGGGATTTCTGTATTGCGTTATTAATCTCTTTATCTTTGTAACCTATGCTCTTGAAAGCTTTGTGAAGGTGATTTTTCTCTTGTTCCAGGTGTTCTTTATTTGAAATTATTATGGCTCTTGTGGATAAGGTGTTAAGAACTCCTAATGTTTGGTTGGGGTGGTGATGGGAACTAGCGTGAAGGTAGTTTTCGGTGTGGGTCTTTTTTTCTGTAGATTGAATGTCCAAGTTTCACGTCTTCTTTCCTATTGATTGGTATGTCTAAGAATGGGATGTTGCCATTATATTTGAGTTCCATTATAAATTTATTGTACTCAGATAGATTTTTAAGATGCTAAAAGAATTTATCTAGCTCTTCTTTCCCATGGGGCCAGAGTACATTAGTATCATCAACACAATTTTTCCATCTTAGAGGTTTCAGGAAATAAGAATCTAAGGCTTTTTTTCAGACTACAAAAAAAAGACCCACACCGAAAACTACCTTCACACCAGTTCCCATCACCACCCCAACCAAAAATTAGGAGTTCCTAAAACCTTATCCACGAGATTCATAAGAATTTCAGATAAAGAACACCTGGAACAAGAGAAAAATCACCTTCACAAAGTTTTCAAGAGCATAGGTTACAAAGATAAAGAGATTAAGAATGAAATAAATAAATCCCTATAAAGAGAAAATAATAGACCCGAACAAGGAAACAACCAATCCCAGAGCTCCACTTCTTACCTCCCTTACATCCATGGAGTTATTGATAAAATTGAAAAAAAATTGAACAAGAAAGAGATCAAGACCTCATTGAAACTGCTTGATACCATCAAACAGAAAATGAGATCAGTTAAAGACAAACCTGGCCAACTTAATTGCAAAGGAGTATCTATAATAGAATGTCTGTGTGGAAAATGCTACATTGGAGAAACAATCTGCTCTTTTCACACCAGGATTAAAGAGCATGGTGCTGACATTAAGAAGGAACGAACCCACACCTCAGCATTAGCAAAACACTCTCTCACAACAAAGCATCACATAAACTTAGAAGACACCAGAATCTTAGCAAAAGAAGACTACCTCCTTAAATAAGGAATTAGGGAAGCAATTGAAATCATCAAGAATCCCAATAACCTAAACAAAGCCAACGGTCTGGAGATTAGTGATAGTTGGATCCCGCTCATTCGGGAAAGAAGATAAAAATATCTCGATCCCTAGGACTTAATAACTTGTAACAATCTAAGGTTTCATTAATAGGTTTTAACCTAATTTCTACCCTAGACTATTATAATAAAATTAAAATTAAACTAATTTAATTAATTAACTAAACTATCTTTATTAATAATCCTAGAATACTTATTACCACTATTAAATTAATTCTAAACTTAAACCCAAAATAATAAGATATCAATAATAATAATATTAATATTACCTCTAATAAATAAAACCGATCCTCATTTTAACCTAAAAACTAGCATATAACATTGATTATAATATTAATACTAATTGGATTATAAAATTTTATTAATTCTAACTTAAACCCAAACTAGTAGATAACATTAATAATAATATTAATATTACCTCGAATAAAATTAAAATTAATCCTTAATTTAACCTAAAAACTAGCTTATAACATTAATTATAATATTAATACTAATTGATTATAAAATTAAAATCACTTTGTTGTTTAACAATATAATATCAGAATCTGTAGTAAACCCTAGGGTTTTCACTGAGCCGACATTTTAGGTTTCCTACACTCAACCTTAGTATTTATTAGGGTTCCTCTCTTGTATTTTTCCTTAGGCTCTTATGTTCTGAAAATGGATCCTGTTGTGGATCCGAAACGTCGACAAGCAATAGATAATATTGTGGTTATTTCAATTATTTCTGAACAAAACTCCCACCACATAAACCTTAACTGTCAAACATATATTTATTTCATTTTCTCAACCAATATATAAAGTAATAAATATTTTATTTATTTATTTAACTTGAATGAATACATAAGGTCAATCTTTGAATATCTTCAACTTCAAGCAATTATGAGTGACCCATCTCTCTGTTACAAGACCCAACTTGTAGTTATCAGATCCAACTAAGAAATGAGGAATCCAACCCTCATAACAAGTCTCAGCTTGTTGATCTGAGATCCAACTGAGATGTGAGAAATCCAATCTTCACACAAGACCCAGCTTGTAAACAGGCACCGACCTGATAGAATGAACCTTCATTCAATCCATTATATATAAATATATATACTTCAACAAATTCAGCTACACTTTCTTCTCACCATTATTTCTTGTTTATATAGTCTTCCAACTGGTGTGAATTTGAATCATTGCATATTTTTATATTTGAACCATTGTACCTTTTCATTTAAATGATAATATTAAACTTTAACTAATGTCATTTTTCTTTTTTATTCTTTATTCATAATGCTCATGAATTAACTATATTTTAATCATGATTGTGTGTCAGTTCTTTTGTATTCATGAGTTGATCATAGACATGGATCGAATCATTATATCGTACTCATGCTTGTGCTGTGCTCGCAGTTCACCAACAGATCTTATTTGGTCTTTTATCGATTTTCTGTATTTTTTTAGTATTAATTCTCTGTCGAATTAAATCCATCTGAGGCACTTCCTTCAAATCATTTTCACATGACCACAGGCGCAGAACCACGGTCTTATTAATTTAAGTGCTACTATAAAATATCACTCTTGCGTTCACTGAGAAAACGTATTCTTTGAGGACACTTGCATGCAAGTGATCTGGGTTATTATACTATTGGTTGTTTTGATTATGATTATGAGATATTGTGAATTCGATGATATGTTATTTTGTGGAATTTACATAAATAGGTGCTATTGAATGGGTTCTCCTGAGTGTGCAAAACTCTGGACATTGAGAATGTTGAGGCATCGATGAAACCCTTGGACTCTGGATCGAGTCAGGGAGTGGACTGTTGGGATTGAATGTTGTCAATATGACATATGTACATATGATTAGATGTTATGATTATTAATTATTATMTTTGACATGATTCGCTGATGGATGCAGGCTGACGATATCTTTCTGACCAGACTCACATATCGAGTAGAGGGGTTATGCACACCAACCATAGACATTGAGGGAGAGGTGTGGCAGTAGCCCTTYCACAACCTACTAGCACTCCTGTTGTGGCTCGAACTGTAGCTTAAATATTACCTAGTTCAATAAGACCCGCGATGTCATGAGGGTAGACTGTGATAGTCGCTCACAATGATTCTAATGGGAACACAATAAGGCATGGGCCTTATTCCTTAGAGGCCCTTAGTCTCCCAMAAGATCACCTGGTGGAGTATTGACTACAGGGGTTTGACGTCTACCAAATTTAGTCAAGAGATGAGTGGCACCCTTGGAGCACATAGTGCATCTTGAAGGGCACGTTGCACAAAGAAAACATAAATAGGCGAGTGGCACCCTTGGAGAACGTAGTGCATCTTGAAGGGCACGTCGCGCAAATAAAACAAAAAGAGGTGAGTGGCACCCTTGGAGCACATAGTGCATCTTGAAGGGAACGTCGTGATTTTAACTGGTAAGTGAATAAACCTAGTGCCTAGAAAACTATGCCTCCTTAGGACCTAGATGACCTTAAAATGAATGATGTGATAAGTAAGGTTTAAAAACAATTTTTTTTCTAATAAAAAAATGTCGCCCAACCTAGTGAAATTAAAACCTAGGTCTAAGTAGAACATGTGGTCAAAAAAATAATAAATAAAAATGTAACAAAAAGGGGGGAAAGAAGTTCAAACTTATTTTTTAAAGTCAAAATTATAATGGAGGATTAAATTTTAAAAAGGGGTAATCGTTGTTTTTATCTACATTTGCTAATTTAATTTTTAGTTAAAAAGAAAAGAGGGTAAATGGTTGTTTTTATCTACACTTGCTAAATTAATTTTTAATTAAAAAGGAAAAAGGGTAAATGGTTGTTTTATCTACACTTGCTAAATTGATTTTTTTTAGTTAAAAAGGAAAAAGGGGGAAACTTAACGAAATATGAAACTTAAAGAAAAAGAGAAACTTAAAGAAAAGTGGAAATGTAAAGAAAAATTTGAATGTCTAACTTAGTAAGGAATCTAGCCTTTGGGACTTTCTATTTATGAACTCAACTAGAAATTAAGTAAGACGTAAGTCATTTAAGAATTGTAAGCGAATTTGGGACACCAAGGAGTATTTTTAGGAATGTTTTTAGGTGGGTCAGGTAAATAGGAATACTTAATTAATTAATAAAATTGATTTTCTGGTGCAACTAGGGAATCAAGTGACATGTGTACAGGGGAGGTTTTTCAAAATTAATTAAATGAAAAAGGAATTTAATGAGAATTTGGGAAACTAATTACTAAAAAACTCTATAAAAAGGATGGAGGAGGAGGAGTATGGATCTCATCTTTTTGTGTAATGTTACACTGCTGAAATTTTATCTTGACTGAACTTTCTCTTGTGGGAGTTGGGATACCCAACTTGGGTAATGAGTGGTAGCTCAACGTTGCAAGGCAAGCTGGGTGCTAGCATTCTTTGGTATTGTGTGTGTGACCCCTTTATGGCTCAGGGGGTTTAGGGGGAGGAAGAGTACCCCTGGCAGTGGCTAGGAGGTACCGGTGAGGTCACATCAGTCAGTAAGAAGGAGCTGGATAGAGTGCGCATGGGACAATGAATTCGGAGCTTTCACATTTGGCCAAGGTACACATGTGTATATTTTTATTGAATGGTAGTTTAAATATTTTTCCTATGCCTACAATAATATACCTCTACTGTGTTAAAGTTTATTTTTAATCACCATAACACTATCTAGATATTTCATTTTATCTTTCAGCAATTTGTCTTGTTGAGCCCAACATTTTATGATCACAGAACTTAAAGTCATCCCAGCCTTACGCTCATTGTTTTTAAATTGATTTCCCATGGTGAACCCAAACTCTGATTGCAATGACTTCTCTGTGTTTGTTTTATTGATTTAATACGAAGAAAATTTGATTTTTCTATCTTCTGTCCCTTATCCTTTAAGTTATTAGTTTGTGCCTGAGCAGTCGGCTAGGAGCCTAATTGACTGTCTTCACTACGGTGTTTAAGACAAATATTCAAATGCCCTTCTTTCCTATGCATGGATAATAAGTGAAGGATACATTTTCTGCCAATTGTCTATCCCTTACTTATCTCTGCATTTTTCTCTTATGATTAATATATGCTATCGTCATTTTTATTTTATGCATAATCCTTGCATCCTTACCATAATTTTATTTTTGTGCTTGACTGATTCAATGTTGAATGTTTAGTCTTGCGCTTTCCTTGTGAATTATTATCTCTGTGTTTTCCTTGTGAATGATTATCTCTGTGCTTTCCTTGTGAATGATTACCACTATGATTTTAGACAACGATTCCTCTTTAAATGTTAAACAATGTATTTTAATTGTTGATCGGTATTTCCACATCAGTTTAAAAGGTTTGTTAAGCATCTTACTTGTTTGATCTCTTTAGTCTTTCTGCATTGACAATTTGTGGATGTATTCTTTATATATTTTACACAAAGTTTTGTATGTCAATCATAGATATTTGTATATAATTTGTATGAAAATTCAATGGCATTATTCATAATTCCGTATGAAAATCATTGGCGTGCATGTCTGATAAATCGTTTTTATTCTTCCGAGTGAATCTGGGTGACTCGTACGCACTATTTATCCGTTCTTATTTCAAAAAATTTGAGTCACCAACTGTGATTTACCATGGGTGATTTACCCAGCCTTTACTCAGCCTTCACATCACAAAATTCAGGGCGATTTACTAGAATTTACACAACATTGACACCACAAAATTTTAGGCGATTTCACCCAGTGTTTACACAACCTTGTCACCCAGATCTTTACCCCGTTTTTACCCAACAATATCTTAAATAGACAAAATTTACTATTGACAACGATTTACCATTTGATGATAATTTTATTTTATATATTTTTATCTGCGTTACATTAGACAGCGATATTGTTAATTCCTTGATTGCAAGACATTGATATATATATATAGACAACGATTTGTTATTTCCTTGTTAAAAGACAACGCTATTGTAATTTTTTTGATTAAAAGATAGCGATAGATATAGATAATGATATTGTTATTCCTTGTTAAAAGACATCGATATTGTCATTTCCTTATTAAAAGACAGCGATATGTAGACAAAAATATTGTTAATTCTTGGTTAAAGGGAAGTGATATATATATATTTATAATTGTTAAATCCTTTTAATGGAAAACGATATCTTAGACAGTGATATCGTAGACAACACCTCAATATTGTTCACAGAATTGTGTTTTGTTGATCGTGATCTTTCCATATATATAGTAACATTTTTATAGACAACAAATCTTTATATTTTATAGATAGTAAATTTTTATATAGACAACAATTTTTATATTTCATATTTAATATTTACACAACGATATCATATTAACTCAGCAATAGTATATATTTACTAGACAACGATATCATGCATTTAATAGACAACCATAGCGTATAATTAATAGAAAATAATATTATGTATTTACTAGAAAGCGATAGCATACATTTAATAAACAACAATAATGTATATTTAATGGACACTAATTTTTAATCAGACAACAATTTTTATATTTAATGAACTTTTTGTTTGAAAATAATTATTTTTAATGTGTATAGATTGATGTAGTCAAGCGTCACCATGGAATAACTAGTACTTATAAGAGAATATACTTCTTACTATGCGAACGTGGTGTAATTCATCATTACATTCCTCATTACACTAGTATTAGTATTGATTATGTTAAGTGCATATATTAGTTCACTTTTTAATGCAAAAAAACAAGCAGTTATTCCATAAATGGTAAAGAAGGATCAGTTTGAGCAATGTATGCATCATGTGGATTCAAGAATTTAATGTGAGGTATGATTGGTTAAAGATTAGATTCCTTGGCGCCATTAACCATGTTGATGTAGGATTGCTTTGGAATTTAAGGTGATGTATGATTGTTATAGTAGTCAGATTTCCCTTGCATCTTGTTGACTTGTCGATTGGGTGCTTGGGTATAGTCTTCATGTTTGAAAGTTAATTCGGTCTCCTAGCACATTGGATTTTTCTTGGGATATTTGTCTGGATATGTTATGTTGCACCTTGCTTATTTCCACACCTACCGCTTTGTGATGGCATGATTCCTGAAGAGGGGATCATTGCACACCTTGATGGATAGACGTGAATGATAACCTGGACGGAGTCTTGTGCTTCTCAATGTGGGTTTATTTTTCATTGTAATTAATGTTGGTACTTGGTTTTGTAACGTCTTAATGCATTTGGTTTTGCGTGCCATAAAGGTTTCTAGTTACTGGTCGTTGAATCCATTGTGTCAGTTCTATTGATGTTGTCCTTTATCTTGTAGGTGTTGTCTTGCTGGTGTCAAGTTCATAATCATTTTTACTTGTCTATTGATTATCACATGTTTTGTCTAGTTGCATGATGTGCTAGTATGTTGAGTCGTTGTTGTATTTTCCCTGATCTATGTGCATTGTGTTCATCATCAATTTGTGTTGTTTAATTGTTGTCGTTGTTGCCTTCCTGCTTAAAAAAAAAATTTTGTGTTTGTGTTGAGTCGCTTGTAGTCATAACGACGGGGGTATTTACTACTGCCTCTTATTTTATCCTTATTTATTTATTCCATAGGATAGCAGGCGGTAACCAGGCGTTGGGCTAAATAAGTGCTTGATCACTTTTCAAGATCGACAGTCATGTTTTAATTTCACGATGAGATGGGAGACTTCCGTTACTTCAGGACTTCATCCTTAGCAACTTCCAGCCTCTAAAATATTTCAAATCTCCCAAAGCATATTTCATCGTAGTAGATCGAACAGTCAATATTTTATTCGCATGATGAAAAATTCTCGGTCATTTCATAACTTCGGGACTTTGATCATTTGCTGGTGGTGAAACTCCCAAAGTAAAAACTCTCGAAGTGACGTAACTTGCTGACATCACTTTTTGGCATGGCACTGACTCAGTGGCACCCATGTGTTACTTAGATTTGTGAATTACGCATACTTGAAATGCCAACTGCACTTTGAAACTTTTCATCATCTGATTGTGTCACGTGTCCTTGTTAACATGGATCTCCTCATGTGGCACATGTTCTTCTCCTGGATCTAACAGTTGTCCTAACTCCCAAGCTGTATTTCGAATCCGATGGTCCTCATTCACTTTGAGACTTTGGGGTTCTGACCTTCGTCTTTGATTATCCTATAATTCCACTTTATATAGATCAAACGGTCAATATGACTCCCAAAATATTTCTCAGATCGAACAACTCATGTCCACTTCGGATCATTTGTGTCTTACATTGTCCTTCCACTTTATATAAATTGGACAGTCAATATGGCTCCTGAAATATTTCTCACATCGGACGACTCATGTTCTCTTAAAACATTTTTGGCTTACACTGTCCTTTCACTTTACTCAATCCAACAGTTGATACTGATCCTAGAGTAGATCAATGATCAGGGATGATTGTGGGGTCCCAACTAGCATGAAGTTTAAAACTATCATTGATCTTCATAATGGAAACTGCTCGTTGGTAGTGAAACCGATGCCAACTATAGATCTATTGGCAGGTGACGATTGACGGTATAGACTAATTTTGGGATTGGAATTAACACATTGTTTAATTCTCCCTTCATGCTCTGCAATCAATCCATGCCCTTGATCTGGTGTTTGTGTGTCCAACGATCACGACTTGATCTGATCGTTGACCAGTCCT
>JASDQU010105000.1:74196-104814 GCA_032191745.1 Picea mariana
TGGTTCCATCTCTTCCGACATTTGGAAAACGTCGTTGTTCATTATGGCAAGGCCAATAGGCCCCACCCTTAGACAGGCTAGAGTACTCATGTGTCAAGGGCACCTTTTGTATACTTTTGAGGGCATAAGCCTATAACTCTTACTGGATATATTTTTGAGGCACTTGCGCCCACCCATGTACTCTGATATTTTTCGATATATAATGCATATTTACATATTTTTACGTCTTATGGATTACATCTATTTTACAAATGTATTTAGATGTGCATGTGTGTGATTTTTCTTATATGTGTGCAATGTGTCAATCTAATACATGATTATATAAAGTATCTATGATTTGATTCAATATCCTATGAACATAGATATACGTAATGTAATCAAAGCTTTGTTCTAAGATACGTACCCTAAGGAGCCATCGGTGTAGAGTAGGATCGTAAACGCGGTAAACCCAATTTAACTGGGACACAACCAGCTGCGCGTCTAAGTAGACCCGAACATGAGAGATACCATGCGACAAAGAATCACAAAGAAACTCTAAGACTGTGATGTATTCGATGAAATTTTTTGTGGCGTCACCTAAACAAATACCTCCTGAAGATAGAAACTGGCCCTAAGGTGTGAAAATCACCCAAGATGTGGAAGAATGCCTTCAAGTGTGCCGGATAGCGTCATCCGCGAACCCAATGAACACCTCTAGTTCAATTGACATCATTCACAGTGAAAAATATGACATAAAAAATGACACATCCATAAAACCAAAAAGACAAAAACTAAGAAAAACAATGTATAATAACTATACATATGTACAAGAAGTCACCTAAGTAGACCCACATATGAGTAATACTTCTTGAGGTAGAGCCCATTTCTATGCTCCACCAAAGAATTTCCCTCAAATTCCACCAGACGATAAGAACCCTTCTTTAGAACCTCCTTCACAATGAAAGGTATGAACCACATGGGTTTGAACTTTCCTTCCCCCAAGGGATCCTTATCTTTGTTATATACTAGGACAAGGTCACCTTTAGAGAAAATCTAAGGATGAACGGACCGATCATAATGACACTTGACTTTTTGTTTGTGAGCCTCATTAGCCAAGGCTGCATCACGATGCTACTCATTGAGATGCTCGAGATATAATAAAAGCTCTTCAAGCGGTGAAGTGTCTAGAAATAACTATACTGCCAACTTTAGATACAATATCTAGCACTCTATAGGCAAGACTGCTTCCAGCCTATAAATGAGTTCAAAAGGTGAGAATCTGGTTTCCATCTTAACATACGTTTGGTAGGCCCATAATGTTGAGTACAACATCAAATGCCAATTTGACTTGGCCGAATTGATCGTTCACTGTAAAAGAGTCTTAAGGGACTTATTCACAGCTTCCACCTAACCATTATCTTGTGGGTAGTAGGATGACAGATGTTCTTGCCTCAACCCAAGCTTTGATGTTAACTCGGACATCATTTTATTCTGAAAGTGACTGCCATGGTCAATGACAATCTCTCTTGAGAAGTCGAACCTTGCTATTATCTGGTTAAACAAAAAGAGAGTTGTTGTCTCACCATCATATTTAAATGTTGGCATAGCCTCGACCCATGATGCAGAAGAATTTCTCCAAGCTAGCTACGTGCCAGCCAACCAGCACATCAAGCGTGTTCAATGGAGAGGAGAGGCACAACCCTCTCACTTTCAAATTTCAAATTTGAATTTATTGTATTGAATGATTGTACAGATGGTAGAGGAAAAATCCATGCATGTACGTAGGCTTAGATAAAGGTTTCCTTAAATAGATGCAAGGCTAATATCTAGATCTTATTCAGATTAGACAGCCATTCAATGTAATTGAATGAAAATTAATGAGAGTTGGTGAGGATGTTGGGAAGCGCTCGAGGAGCCCCCTTTTGTAAAAAGATCCTTTGTATCTGTAGTAGTTGAAAAAGTTTGTAGAGAAGTAGAGAGGTAGAGAAGAGAGAAGAGGGAGAAGAGGAGAGCCGATACTATGTTGCAGTCGGAGCTCAAACGCATTGTAAAGAGGCATTTCAAATTAATAAAAACAAAGAAATTTTTCCTGCATGTTGTTGTTCATGTGTTTGTGAGTTCATGAATGAATGTCTTTATGTGTGTTGATATGCTGTCGATATATGTTAGATGTGCATTGCAGGGATAGATATATTTTCCTATCTAAGAGTTCTTTGATTCCAGGTCTGGTTCTTTGAGGCTTCATGCAAGAGGTTGCATGACAGAACGCTGCAGGTTCTGTAAGCCAGTGCAAGGAGTGCACTTATAAATTCTATGGAATTTCAGACAAAGACATGCCAGGAGGGCACACTAGAGGAAGTCTTAGACTCGGGAGGAAGAATCAAGGTTGTTGAACACCTTGGAGGTGAATACTGTGTAGAGAAAGGCACAGAGAAAATAGAACCACTGAGGTTTCTGTAGAAGCTCTGCCAGGGGGGCATTGAGCGCATGCATAGAGTGCATAGGAGGAACTCTATTTCGAGTTCAAGGAAGATAGAAATACTAAAGGTTCTGTAGATCTCTGCCAAGAGGGCATTGAGAAAGTGCATAGAGTGCACCAGGGAAATCTATTTTGATTTCTAAGGAAATATAAGTGTCAAGGAGAAGGCACTTACAGGGTTACTGAACACCCTGCAGGCTCAACCAGGAATGCTTGAGAATAAGTTCCCAGAGGGCACTTATATCCCTTCAAGGAGAGAAAGGGACAGAGACACTTTGAGGTCAGAGCCACAGATAAGCTCAAGACGAATAGCACAGTTGTGTGCAAAGGCTCTACAAGGTGTGCATCGAGCAAAAGAACGCCAGAAGGGTGTGAAGCATTTATTTGCAAGAAATACTTCGAATTGAGTTATCTGAAAAACTCAACAGCATAAGGAGTGTGTGAATAAGAACTTGTCTAAAGTTATTAATCTCAGAAAGAATTGCACAAGGAGTGCACTTAGAGTGAACTTGTCTCAAGTTCAGAAGCTTAGGAGGAACAATGCTTTTACACACAGAGCAATAGTCGAGAGGAGAAGGAAGTTGAGGAACCCTTTGAGGTTTCACAATCGATAAAGCTTAGGAGGGACAATGTCCTTTGAATATAGGCAGGAGCCAAGGATACAAGCTTCGCAGCAAAAGCAAAGGCCGAGGACTTTGAAACTTTGGAAATATTCCAAGGGGAAGGAAGAAGCACAAGCTCAGGAGAGATCATAGCTACCATTGGATCAGGTAGAGGACGAGACCAAGACCATTGAATCTACATCTAGGCAATAGGAGGAGGGAACGTAGGAGAAAGAGATTTGGGCCATCAGATCTGGGTGCATGGACCAATAGCCATCAGATCTAGGAGAAGGTGCATGAGGTTTAACCCTCATATATGCAAAGGTGAGGACTCACGAAATCCTGAAAGCATCATGATCGTCCACAAGGAGGACACGTGGCAAGTGATCAAGGTTTTGGGAAAATTCTTGAAAGGATGTGGTTCGTCGATCTAGTTGGATCGTAGCCATTGGTCCAAGAGGGACATGGATCATTGATCTCTTAGCAGAGATATTTCGGCATTTTGACATTTCGGCTACTGGGAGATACAAAGGGAAAGAGTCGGGACTCTTGACCCACGAAATCATGAAAGAACATAAGCCGTTAGATCAGGGGAGGCTCACAACTGTTCATATCCCTTTGAAGAGGAATTTCGGCATTTCGGGGTTCGATATTTCGGCATTTCGGGACCCGAAAGTTTGAAGGGTCAAGAACTGTTGCAGCCGGAATCGCGAAATTCCAAAATGCAAAAACCAGAAAGCGTTCGATGGAAAAGCACCGGGTCACGGGATAGGGTCACGTGGACAGGATCCAAGCAGGGAGCTTGTCACTCGCCAACCCTTTTGGGGTTCGGCATTTCAAAAATCCCAAGGACAAGGAGCCGGGGCACTTTGAGTTGAAAACCCCTGAAGTCGCAAAATGTGACATATATTTCGAGTGGGGATGCGGTCAAACATTTCATCTTTTCGGGGTTCGACTTTTCGTCAGTTCTGATGATAAGGAGCCGGGGATCTTGGTGTTGAAACCCCTGAAGTTGCAAAACCCGAAATCCCTTTTTAGAAAAGGTCATGGTCATATCTGGTGGCCATGTGGAGGTGAAGACTCACACCTGGTGCATTTTTTGTGGTGGTGGAGTTTTCATGAAGGACCCGTGGATCGAATTCATGGGGTTTAAGTGAGGACCCAAAAGAACTAATTCGATTCTACGGATTCAAAGGAGATTGATCCTATGAGGATCTCGACCCAAAGGCAAGGGGGTCTGCATCAACCCACTTCGTGAAGTAGTCTACAAGTATGATGATATAATGGTGCCCCCTTGCTGAAGGGGGGTTGCATGTAGCATAATCAATCCCCCACTTGGTGAAGGGACCAACTGTGATGATGGGAAACATGGGAGAGGGGTGTGCCCTCATCTTCCGAGAGAAGACCTAACATGGGTGGCACTTCTTGACTGATTCAACACAATCTTTTATTAATGTTGTCCAAAAGTAACTGGCTCATAGAATCTTTTAGGTTGTTTCCAACCTAGAGAGATGAACGCCACATGCTCCAATGTGGCAATCGTTAAGCACGATTTCCACTTCTTCATGAGTGAGACATCAATGAAGGATGCAATCTACACCTTGACGGCCTTGAGTATGAGTTATTTCTTTGCTTGATGGTGTATACGACGATGATCATCATGAGAAGAAGAGGTGGGGCACTACAAAGTCTAGAGATAGACTATTATATCTCCATACCATGGGTTCTAAGACGCGATAAAAAACATGTTTCCTTTAATAGGTGATTCCTTGGGTATAACATCACTTGATTCGACTGAAAGTTATGAGATGAGTTCTGTGAATACCAATGACTTTTTGTATTTCTCCGAAAAAAAATCCAAGTCGAATTCCTGGAGGATAACTATCCATCTACTAATATTTCCCCGATTACACGTCATGTCAACACGTATTGAAACAGATTCACAATAGCAATGACGGTGGTGTTGCGAAACAAGATGTAATGACAGATCCGTTGGACAACATGAACTGTTGCCAATGCAAGTTTTTCAACGTGGGAATAATTGATTTCTGGTCCAACCAGGCTTCGACTCAGGTAATAAATCACGTATTCTGAGAGAAAATCATCCTCCTGAACCAAGACCATACCGATGGTAGAATCTGCAGCGGCCAATTACAATAAAAAATCTTTAGTATAATTGGGTGGTTGAAGTAGAGGCGCAGATGTGAGAGCATGTTTCAACGCTTCGAAAGAGCACTGAGCAGATTTTTCCCAATGAAAAGGAACACCCTTCTTTAGTAAACACACGAAACCCTTTGTGATCTCAACATACTTTGCGATGAAACGCAGTAAAAATTTCTCTTTTCCCTATAAACTATGAAGTTGAGGGACTTTGAACAGGGGAGGAAACTGAACTATCACCTCAACCTTTAGAGGATCGACCATGATCCTTGTTGTTGAAACTATGAAACCTAGCAGATGACCTGATGTGATGCAAAAAATACACTTGTTTTCATTTAAGCGAATCTAGTAGTAGCGACATCGCTCAAACATGAGTTGGAGGTGTGTGGGATGATCAACTCTCTTACGATATTGTGATGATAAATCATCAAGATAAGCCTCAACTACATGTTTGAGATCGTGGAAAGTAAAAGACATGGCCCGCTGAAAAGTAGCTCCTGCAGTTTTCAGACCAAAAGGCCTCTTCTGATAAGCGAATGTACCCCACGGACAAATGAAAGAGGTTTTGTGTTGGTCTTCGGGTTTGATCTATATCTGATTGTATCCCAAAAAACCATCCATGAAATAAAAGGTCTTGCAACCTGCACATTCATTGACTATCTGGTCAATATATGGTGTGGGAAAGTTATCCTTTCGACATGCCTTATTCAAATCACAGAAGTTCGTACATACGTGAATCGTACCCTATTTTTTGTTGACTAGGACAATATTTGACACCCATTGAGTCAATTGAACTGGGTAGATGAAACCAACTATGATTAGTTTTTCTACTTCATCCTTAATAGTTGTTGCTTTCCTGGGATTAAATGGACAATGCTTTTGCCGGACCGGCTTAGCGTCAGGATATGTAATGATTTCATGTTCAATCATTCTTGGATCTATGCTAGGCATTTCCTCGTAAGACTAGGAAAACACGTCGCAAAATTCTTAAATAAATCCATGTAGATTCAAATCTTCTTGGGGGAGCAGTCTGCTCCGATGAAGATATTCTCCACAACACCAGGGGTTCTGGAGATATCAATAGGTATCGTTTTAGTGATGGTTGCCATATTTTCTTCAGTGTAAACAATGTGCATAGCCAAAGGATTGATAGGACAAGCCTTATCTTCAGTCATAGTTAGAGTGAATTCACCTGCTTCAATTCTTCTTAACTCTGGGAGGAAATAAGATCTGTGATGGAGATCATCCCAGGGTTTTTCCAGACTAGTCATTGCCTCAATAATCACCTCGTCTGAGGGTAATACTAATTCTAAATAAATAGTATCAACGAGAGAACCTTGATCCCAAATAGGCTCGAGAACCAGATCTAACTCATGTGCGGGGGTCGGATCGGGGTCGGTGGAAGCTTTCTGAACTATAGAGTATGCAACTTCTATTGCATACAAAGGCATGGCCATGCCATGGTGCCCTGTCTCTTCCATCATGGATGATGGGGAAGGAATATTCCACAGATCATTGAATTAAGTCATGTGAAACGATGAGATTTTATAGATTTCATCCATAGGCTGGTCAGGGACAACCGATATGTAATGTACATTGTCAGTTGGAGGTGGGTAATCGAAAGTACCCATCAAATGTGGGCACAAACCAACCCCTACATTGATGATGTTGGGCTGAGGGTTATCAATCATCGGGACCATGGATACCCCCGATGAAGGTTCAGGATGGGTGAAGGATAATTGATCAATGGACACGATCTGGCCCTCATGTGGAAACAACAAGACTTGGAAAACTATCGTGACCACTACTTGCATAGCATAGGTCCAACTCCTTCCTAACAAGAGATTGTAGTCGAGAGATGCATCGACCACTTCAAACTCGACGCACATGGTCTTCCCCCCTAATTGCACAGGGAAAGAGGGGATGATTCCATGTGGTCGGAACAAATGACTATCGAAAGTGGTAAGAAGAGTAGGTGACAGAGAAAAAATGGGTTGGTCAATGGCCTTCCAACATGCCAAAGACATCATGCATGTCGAGGCACCCTCATCAACCATCGTGCGAAAAATGTTTCGAGTAAAAGTTTTCGTGGTGTAAGCCACTACTATCTGAAATGCCACGTGGTAAGGGAGACGAGGTTTTAAGTTGGTCGTATCAAGCATGATCGTTCCCTAATTACAAGTCTCAATAGATCCTAAGGCAGCTAACAGAGTCTTTCTCTAGGAAGGGAAACTCTGGAGGACTTCCAAAGGAGACATTGCACAAGGGGTTTGAGACAAATCCTCCACCACATAGTAGTTTTGTGTGGCCCTTGAATTTGGGTTGTGGGAAGCTTTCTTGAACGCACCTTTTTGGATCTGTGTCATTGTTTCTCCTAACATCTTATCAATATAGAGAGGAAGAGGTGGGTTTTCAACTTCTTTACCCTTCTCAAAGGTGTTTGGCATTCCGTACTCGCATTTCCTAGTTGCTATATCAATGCTACCTTTCATCATGTACACATTCACAGATGAAGGATTACTCGAAGAAGGAGGGGGTCCCTGACTTCCCCCTTCCGCGCTCGAAGAGGCTTGAGTTAAATGTTTCCCATGTGGAAATGGGTTTGTTAACATGACAGGCTACTGCTGTGCCAATAACTTTTGGGCCTCCGGAAGCTGAGGGTACTGGTGAGTTGGATGGTCTTCTGGGAAAAGATTACATGGATACTTTGACTTCTTCTTTTCTGTGTTTACCCACCAACATTATTTGTAGTTTTCTTATCCCCCTTACTCTTCTTTCATTTTTTCTTCTTTTCGTCAGGCTGTTGGGTGGCCTTCGGGTTTGTCGATTGCACACTGTGTATATCTGACGTTTTAGTAGGAGGAGCAGCTGAACCAATGGTCTGGATGGAGGTTGTCTGCTGTATTGAAAATTGTTGCAATTGATTCGATACCTGATCAGCGGGATTCATTTTTGCTGAACCAATAATACCATCAACATGTGGTCCATATCTTTGTTTGGTCTTGTCAAGGATCGACCGAGGTGCATATGGAAAAACTTTGTAAAGTAAACCAGACTAAGAGTAAATTAGCTCTAGCTGTTGAGCTCTCATTATCGCTTCTTCTTATAAAAAGACCCCCAACATTGCGACATCTTTAGATAACTTAGGTACCAAAGACTTAAGGAACCACTCAAGAAGGAATGCTGGTGGGACTGGTACTTTTAACAAACTCTTCCGAAATCTCCATTATTGGATGTGATCTGAGATATGGTCCTCTTTTGTCTTCTCAAAGTTGGCCAACAACTCGGTGTCGGCATCGTATCTCACAGGTAATTGAAAATGGTTTAAGAAATCCATTGCCAATTCGTCAAAGAAAGAGTATCTCGAGCGGTTGAGATCAATGTACCATTTCATCTCACTCCCGATGAGAGTGCATTGAAACAAACACAACTGTACGAAGTCATCTCTCAATGAGTTGGATGAGCACCATAGATGAAAGGTAGTCACATGATCGCCTGGATCTTCATTAGKCTTAGACTCAAATTTTAGAATGTCTGAAGGCAAACTGGTTGGCATAGGAGGCCAATGTAGATCATGACAGATGGGGTCATTTAATAACCTCGTCAAGTCTGGAAAGTACAGATTTGCCAAAAACGGTAATTTGGGATGTTGGTTATAACTAGGGAAAAAGGAGCCTGGAGTTTGGCTGGCACCAGGTTGACAGGAAAAGTTAGGTTGTTGGCCATGGTTCTGGTAAAAACCATGGTTGTGACCAGCGTACAAATTTTTTGATTGTTGAGACATCATCGACTGACTCTTGTAATAGGACATGGAGGGTTGGGCTTGCATTGCATTCCAAGGATTTTGGGAAGGGTTTCCCACTACCAATCCAATGGGCATAGGTCCTGAGCCTTTCCTGGGGTTCCATTGGCTATGGAAGGGGCTGCCCCCGATCGACATCCTTGACGAGGGAAATGATGCCTGCCATGGATTCCAAGGTCCTTGTGAGGAATGAATTCCTGAGTTTTCCCCCTGCGCAGGAATAGTACCCTGCACATGATTTTGTTGTCCATAACTGAGGTTTCCCCTGGCCAAGATGACAACTGACAAGAATGCATTATTACCAAATGCGTCGAACAAAGAGAACGATGTTGAACCTTCCAGGATGCTATAAGAATGAATTCCTTGACTACCTGCTCCAAACGAACTATAGTTTACGTTCGACCGAGTGGAGTGTTGGTCAGCATCGCCAAGCAAAGGGGACGAAGGGGGTATATGACCCCCTCCATAAGGGAAAGTGTTATAGGGAGATGAAGTTCTCCCCATGGATCCTTGCAGAGGAATATTTGAGCTCCCTTCCCCTAGACGTAAATTCTATATAGTGGAGTAGGAAAGGTCAGAGTTCCTATCGAAGCCAGGCATTTCGTATGAGAACGAAGGGCTTGTCACACTCTAGTTGAAAGGAGAAGTGATCGCCGCCATAGTTGGAGTCAGACCATTGCCCGAGGTAGAGGCGGTCGAGACCATGGTGGTCTAGACTGATGACGATTCGTTAGGAGGCATAAAACCCCCTATAGTGATAGTCATAGAGGGAATATGAGGATTCCCTGAAGAAGTAGCAACATTTGTCTCCATCACTGCTTGTGACACTACCTGATGCTCATAAGGTTTAATCTGTATGATGATGGGTGTCAATAAATTAGTGATTAAAGGGTTATACGGACCAAGAGCTTCCTCTTCAAGGTCAAAAATGGTTGGTTCCTCCGAAATCAAATGTTCTCCTCTTGGAGATACGTCGGGCTCAGTTTCCTGTGGCCCTCTCGCCTCAAAATACCCTTGCTAGTCTATTCTTCGCCTTAGCGGTGGTGGGGGTGGCTCTAGGTTAACCGATGGAAGAACAAGAGGCCTTCACGACCGAAGGAGCTCCTGATCCTCCATGGTGTGAGAAGATCAATGACACACTATGGATTTCTATTTAATGTTAAAGACCAGCACACACTAGAAAAAGCTCCTATGAGACAAAAAAAGCAGATCACTAGCTGGTTGGAAGAATAGTTACATGAGCCAACACTAGAGCAACTTACCGGTGCAAGTGAAACTCGAATACAGAAGCACCCTCAGGGTATACTCTACAAATCATGGCCCGATGTCTTCCCTACGTACTGAGGTATACCCCCACATTCACCTATGTAATTCACTAAGATAAAGGCAACTAGGTTTCTAGTGAGTGAACAGTCACCACGCGGGTACAATCGACAGTTGGATGGACCACAATGAGCAGGGTATCAAGCCCAAAACCTATCAAGGGTATCAAAATCAAGTGTTTCGGAAGACAAATGAGGACCTCGAATGAATTCGAGACCCACGAAGCTTCGTGGAAAATGAGATCAAAGGAATCCCAAGATAATCCCTCTATATGGGTTCCCCACTATGCTTGGTCTGGCTTTGGAGGGGTTATCTCCGCTACCTTTCTGCACCGAAACTCATGTTTATCCCCTGTGTTAGATGGGGTTCCTGCATAACTTTCACGGTTACTAGAATTTCAATCACTCCCTAGCACAGACTCTTATGTTTGTTTTTTGTATCCTTGAAGAGTTTCCTCTGCAATCCTAAATCAAGGCTCTAGCCTAGACTAAATTGATGCACCCTACAAACACAAATTCTATTAACTTTTAATTAAGCATTGATTTTAGTGGTTGTGTTAATTCAAAGGGAACAAAAGTGAAACCAGTGATGTTATTTAAGAGAAGAAAGAGAAGAGCATAAGATGAAACTGAAAACAAACTACTTCTTCTTCACAACTACAGATTTGCCAATTTAAACTCTTTAACCAAACTTTTTCATAACTAATTTTCTCAGATATTTGAAAAGAAAAACTCAAAACAAGATTTCGCTCAACTACGAGGTACTTAATGTCCTAATCATTCAAATAAATAACTTAATAAAACCTTCTTTTTCCTTGGTAAATAAAACAACTAACCTGAACTACTTTTACCAAACAAAGAAATGAAAACTTTTTTTTATTGTTTTATGCTTCAAAACAAAGAAATTTGAAAATGAATTCTTTTCTCTTCTTCTAAAGAAAAAAAGGGAAAAATTATGACAAGTCAAGACCAAGAAATGACTTCAGGCCCATCGCATATCGTAGGGATTCACTAACAATACCAGGCAGCCAGTTCAGAACAGACTCACAAACTTGTCTAAAAACCCTAATAAATAAAACACAAGAAATATTTGATAAAATGAAAGCTATGTTGAGGTCAGACCTAGGCTATAGACTGCTATAACAGAGACCATGGCTAGATCAAGAAAACCCCTGAGAAGTGTGAATTCTAACAGGGAAGAGGATGACAGCCTCTTCTTTAAAAAAAAAAAATCTCAACATAGGCACGCTACTGACACTTCAGCAGCCTGCGTATGTACGCGGTCTGTCGAAAGGCAGGGTGCGTATGTACATGGTCTGTCCAAAGGTAGGGTGCGTATGCACGTGTGTAGGCCCAGTACAAGCCACATNCAAAACAAGATTTCGCTCAACTACGAGGTACTTAATGTCCTAATCATTCAAATAAATAACTTAATAAAACCTTCTTTTTCCTTGGTAAATAAAACAACTAACCTGAACTACTTTTACCAAACAAAGAAATGAAAACTTTTTTTTATTGTTTTATGCTTCAAAAAAAAGAAATTTGAAAATGAATTCTTTTCTCTTCTTCTAAAGAAAAAAAGGGAAAAATTATGACAAGTCAAGACCAAGAAATGACTTCAGGCCCATCGCATATCGTAGGGATTCACTAACAATACCAGGCATCCAGTTCAGAACAGACTCACAAACTTGTCTAAAAACCCTAATAAATAAAACACAAGAAATATTTGATAAAATGAAAGCTATGTTGAGGTCAGACCTAGGCTATAGACTACTATAACAGAGACCATGGCTAGATCAAGAAAACCCCTGAGAAGTGTGAATTCTAACAAGGAAGAGGATGAGAGCCTCTTCTTTAAAAAAAAAAAATCTCAACATAGGCACGCTACTGACACTTCAGCAGCCTGCGTATGTACGCGGTCTGTCGAAAGGAAGGGTGCGTATGTACGTGGTCTGTCCAAAGGTAGGGTGCGTATGCACGTGTGTAGGCCCAGTACAAGCCACATACACCTCTGTAACTTCTCAAAAAAATGAAAACCAATAGTCAATCAAAAGGAAGGGAGTACTGGCATGGAAGACGAAAATCCCGTAAAGACACAGAAGCTTACAGAAACTCAAAAAATAGTAAATAAGTTGATTCAAAGCTCCCAAAAGAATATCCCCTAAAAACCCTAGAGGTCTCCCCAGTATGGTCGCCAATTCTTCTATAGCGAGAAAACCCCTCTATGGGATAGACCAAGGTTTTAAAGTGCAGACAGAGATAACCATTTAAACTCTCCTACTTTTTAAAAACTATCCCGTCATTACCCCACAAGCATACATAAAAGACAAAGTATAGGGATCTGATAGGCCTACCTTAAACTCTGCGTCCAGTGTCGATCCCTTTGCGCTTAGTTTCTTATTGACTGCAGATCTCCTCCCAAGGCCAACCTGCATTCACCAAAAGACAAACAAGAAACTACAAGAATGCATTCTATATAATGATTAGTGGGTTATACATCATAACAAAATTGTAAGCAAATCATAAAGATTTAAGACATCATTTGGTAGGACGGAAAAAATATTTCTTTATATTAATCTCACAAAAGTTGTTTATAATATGAGACCAGAAAATGCTCCTTGAACTCATTCCTGGGCTCCTCTTCACCATGTACCAACTGCTTCCACGTCTTCTTCTCCTCTTCAATTCTCTTTAGGGAAATTGCAAAGGCTTGCAATGGAGGAAAAAGGAATTCTGGCTCAGACTCACAATGTGGTTGCAAAATATTGGGGCAAAGGGGGAATACTAAAATGGGCAGATTTTATATGCTCTCGTGCTTCTCCTGGAATGGGACCCCAACACCTTATTTTATAGGTCAAAAGAGATAGTAACAGTTGGGGTGAATGGCTATGGGCGATCAAGTGGTTAGGTAATGGCCGAAAAACCCGTATCCCTTTGCAATTTTAATTTTTCGCACTTTTTTGTGATTTTATGAGGGTTGTATTGGTGAAAAAAGCGTGTGTACGAGGGAAATAGTGGTGTAGGGTGTGTACACCTTCAAAACGATGTTTTTTTAGAAGATTTGTTCAGTGATGGCTTGGAAAAGATAGCAAGCAAGATGGCATGTTGCCAGGTATGCATGTCTAGTGCAATTTAGGGTTATAACACTGTTGCTTTGTTCCATTTGTTTCCACTATGCACTCAGTCCCTAACACTAAGGACCTTATTATTGTTTCCTTATTTCTTTATTTATTTTTTCCTATACCAATAGTTGTTTTTTTGTTGCGCTCTACGTCTTTTCTAGTATTTTTTGTCGGGCTAATAGACTTATGTGATGTGCCACCTTCTTGTTTCTCTTTTGATTTTGCTCCTTTCTTGACTGTTACTGGCACCTTCCATTGATCTAGTCATTCTTCTAGTACCCATTGTAATTATTCTACTGCTATGTCATACTCCATCCTTAGCCATGTCTTCTTAGGGTCTTGTCTGGCTTGTATCCATATGTTATTCCTAGATTTCTTAAAATTGGCTATCCCCTCATGCTCCTTCACCACTTCAGGTGAAATTATCCATGTATTTGCAATATTCTCTTGCATATATTAAATGTACATGCAAAAAATGCTTGATTTTTATTTTCTCTGCTTAGCATCTATGTTGTGTCACATAGTTTCATATCTTGTTGCCCAACACTTTCCTCCTCTATAAAAAAAAATGAATACTTTGGTTTTTCCCATGCCTCCAAGGCTATCAAAATCAACAACCAGGAATAATGGAACTCCATTCCAGGATCCTGCACATCTCTGAAGTCTTCTAGGAATAAATTGAGAAGATATGGCACCCAACTTAGAACTGTTCCTTTTGTGCATTGCGTAGCTACTGAAACTACCCCTACGAGCACCTCGTCTCTGTAACACTTCCTAAGTAGTTTGAAAGCCATCAATTTTTTTCAAATTCGATAGCTGGTTCATTGATATTCTTAATTATCATACCTTTATTGCCTCTGTCGGTGCCAAATTTTTCATTCACTTACTCTGCAATATCCTTCTCTTTTTTTTTTCATGAAGATACTGTTCCAATTTTACCCCATCTATTGGCAGTCTTGTAAGATTAGAAATTAATTTGACATCGATCGGGATAGGCCTGTCCATCCATAAAGCCCCTCCATGTGTGTGCCAAATTTCTTTTAACACATGCATTAACATCCATCCCCTTACTGAAGTGAGGAATTTGTAGTAAATTCATAATACCAGAATTGTAAAGTTTGGATATTCACTGTTTGGGCTTCATTATCAGGATTCCTTTCTAGGTTGACCCCCTATTTTCCATATAAATCTCTTGCACAAGATTTAGGAATTTTTCTACTTCGGTCACATCGTGTTCGACATAATTCAACTTGGGAAAACATCCCAACATATATTCTACAAATATGACTGAATCCAGAATGTGGGGCACCGACAAATCAACATGATGATGTGTGGACACTATCGTCACTACTACCCTTTTCTATGACGACCCTATTGTTTCTTCTTCTAAGGTTCCTTCCTCCTGGATTTATTCATCCATTTCACATTCATCTTCGACCTATGGGGCTTCCTATGCTCTAGGTTTGTATGATTATGTCTTATCATTGTCTTCTTAACCCTGTTTGCCTTCTGTGTGCGCTGACATTTGTATTTTTTGTGATAGGGTTTGTTGTTCTATTAGGGTTTCTCCCTTCCTCTGTGTGGCTTACTGCTTATTCTTTTAGGTTTCTTTCCTCTACCCATGTTGGCATGAATGTTTCACCCTTTGTTGTTTGAATATTGTCCATTTCGACCACCCCGATCCTCTAATCCATCCATCTATTATTGCTTCTAGTTCTTAACATGAATTGACTGGGTCCTACGAACTTTGGCAACGCCATTTTCTTAACTCAAGAATGTTTTTTTGTATATCTCTTCTGGGTTATTTACAAATTCTTACTCACTCATACCTTGTTTTATCTGGCGATCCTTTTCTAAAAAATCAGAAGTGTTTTCTATTTTTCATTTTTTTCCCTTTCTATAGACTCTATCATAAATTCTTTGACGCTCCCTTTCTTTTGCATTCACTAGTTTTCTGGGTTATACCTTAGTTCTCCAAAAAAACTCTAGAAACCATTCACCCCTCTAGTAAACCAGAAGGAAACACTATGCACTAAGTGCATAGCACAGTCTCACCCGAGATGGATTATGGCTGATTTCATGACCCAAGTGTTTGCAATCATGGAGGGGATGAAATCATGGGAACGTTAGTCCTATTTGTTAGGTATGTGTTATATTCTTTGCATGTGTGTGTGGGGGGGTGTTATATTCGACAACTGCTTCTGACGATCCCTCTAGTAGTTCTCTTTGTGTCGTGTGCATCAAGCACTTTCTAGGGGGGGGCAGGTATTCCCCCCTTTGGTTACTCGCAGAGTTTGGCTTCGAGCGGTAGCCTCGGGCCGACGGGGTTCGGGGCAGCGGCCCAAATTGTTTTTTGGGTTTTTTCTTGTTATTTTTAGCAGTTTTCTAAATTAATCTCAAATTAAGGGATTAGGGTTTTGGTATCTACAGAATACCTAAAAACATTGTATATATTGTATGGTGAATGGTGAAATTCGATATAATGAATATAAGAGAGGTTTTCCCCAGTTGAGGGTTTCCGATATAAATCTCTATGTACTATGTGTATGAGCCATTGATTAAATTCTGTTTTTCTTAAGAATATATATGCATTACTTTACTTCATAGGTTTAAAACTTACATGTGGTATCAGAGCTCATTTTTGGCTTTAGAGGGACACCTTTGTTGCTGAGGGTTTTTCTCGGTCTTGATAGATCAAGTTTATCTTGGGTCTGTGATAAACCTGGGTTTAGTGGGATATTTTGTAGTGGTTATTCGAGTGTAGAAAGAGGAATGGCGAGCTCTTATAGAATCGAAATAGAGAAGCTCAACGGTAAAAACTTTGAGTTATGGAAGCTGAAGATGGAGGACCTTCTTGTAGAAAAATAACAATGGATTGTTCTGGATCCTGGTACACAGCCTACTAGAACACAAACGACAGGTACACAACCTACTAGTACAAAAAATACTAGTACACCACCTACTAGTATGTCGAAGGAGGGTTGGGAGAAGTTGGACAGAAGAGCAAGGAGTACTATTCAACTCTACCTGGAAGATTCGATGTTGTTGAATGTTTCAAGAGAATCTACAGCCAAGGAACTATGGGATAAGTTAGGGAATTTGTATCAATCAAAGTCCCTGGTAAACAAGTTGTTTCTTCGAAATAAGTTGTATCATATTAGGATGGAAGATGGAGATTCTGTGACAGAACCTCTAAATGCCTTTAATACTTTGGTAATTCAAATCGTATCTGTTGATATTACGATTGCAAAAGAAGATAAGTGTATTACTTTTTTGTGTTCTTTGCTAGACTCTTGGGATAATCTGGTTGTAGAAATTGGTAGTACCACTCAATCTGCATTGAAGTATGAGGATGTAGTTTCACCCTTGTTATTTGAAGAGATGAGGTGGAAAATCATGGATAGTCATAGCACAGATGCTTTATTTGTAAGAGGTCGTACACAATACATGAATCATGGTAAGCCTTCAGGGGGGAGATATAAATCTTCAGGTAGATCTAATTCTCTAGAAAAAATTTTGATGAAATGTCGGAAGTGTGGTGAAACAAGGCATTATAAGAAAGATTGCAAGTCTAATAAGGTTGAAAAACCAAAGGGATATGATAGTACCTCTTCCAGAGAGGCGAAAACCTCCACTGAATAAGGAGGTGATGTTTACCTAGAATCTACAGGTACACATGAAAACCGTGATGTATGGTTGATCGACTCAGGTGCATCATACCATATGACTCCTCATAGGGAGTGGTTCTCTGAATATGAAAAATATGATGGTGGTGATGTATTCCCGGGAGATGACTCGATAAAAAAAATCATGGGATGTGGAAGGGTTAAGTTGTTGCTAAAATATGGAAGGATTAGAAATCTCCCTGGGGTTCTTCACATTACAAAACTAGCCAGGAGCCTAATATCTATAAGCAAGTTGGATGATGCATGAGTGGATATTGTATTAGGAAAGGGCACTTGCAAGATGGTACGAGGAGCAATGGTGTTGATGAGGGGAGTTTGGTGTGGAACTCTATACATTGTTGGGAAGAACTTATACTAATGGGTGTAACAGTTTTGTTGTCCCTGAGAAGAGAAATGAAGGAGAAAAGACCAATACTTTCCCTGAAAAGAAGACCATGTTGTGGCATCAAAGATTGGGGAATATTGGAGAAAAGGGCCTTCGAACACTACACGATAAAGGTATGGTAGAAGGTATGTATAATTTCACTATGGATTTTGATTTATGTGAACATTGCATATATGGTAAACAAAATCGAGTAAGATTCCCCTCTGGTGCTACAAGAGCAAAGAGGATATTAGATTTGATACACAATGATGTTCTTGGACCTGTTCCTGTTCCATCCCTAGGTAAATATGTGTATTATATTTCATTCATAGATGATTTTTAAAGGAACACATGGATTTATTTTATTAGAAAGAAATATGAGGTATTTGATAAATTTAAAGATTTTAAGGATCTGGTAGAAAATCAAACATGGAAGAAAATAAAGGTATTGAGAATAGATAATGGTGGAATTCTACGAAAATGAATTCGAAGAATTTTGTAACAAGTGTGGTATAGCAAGGCATAAGACTAATCCATACACTCCTCAGCACAATGGAGTTGAAGAAAGGATCAACAAAACACTGATGGAAAAACCAAGGAGCATGCTCAGTGATGCCGAGTTAGGAAAAGAATTCTAGGCAGAGGTAGTGGGTACAACATGTTACCTAGTCAATCGATCACCTTCATCAGTGTTGGGTGATAAAACTAGACACAAGGTATGGATTAAAAATAAACCCTCTCTTCAAAACCTTAGAGTGTTTGGCTGTGATTCCTATGTACATGTTCCAAAGGAAAATAGGAGTAAGCTGGATAAAAAGGCTGAAAAGTGTATTTTTATTGGTTATAAATATGGTGTGAAAGGTTATAAGCTTTGTAACCCAGGTAACAAGAATACTGATTACAGTCAAGATGTTGTTTTTAGAGAGGTAAAACATGTTTCCAAACAGGAATTCCTACCAAGGCCAAAAGAACCTCAGAAAATATAGCTTGAGTTGGATGATGCAAAATCTGAATCATTTGAAGAAGATGAAGAAAAAGAAGAAGAAGAACCTTATACCCTAGTATTGAGGAGATCAATGGAATAAAGAAGGAAACCAAAAAGGTATAGTCCACCTAATTTTCATTCCAATTTTGCTTTATCTATTATTGATGATGATCCCAGAACTATCAGGGAAGCAGTGAATTCAGAGGATAGTAAACTCTAGAAGAAGGCCATGGTTGAAGAAATGGATGCCTTGGGTAATAATTAGGCATGGGATATAGTTTATTTTTCAGCTGGAAGAAAATTTTTTGGTATCAATTGGTTGTTTAAGAAGCATTATAATGTAGAAGGAAAAGTGGAGAAATATAAAGATCAATTAGTAGAAAAAGGTTATTCCCAGGTAGAGGGAATTGACTTTGGTGAGATTTTATCTATTAGATTTATTTTATCTTTTGTTATTATTTTTTAGATTTATTTTATCTATTTTTGTTGCTTTAGATTAGATTTATTTTAACTTCTATTAGATTTATTTTATCTATTGTTGTTTCTTTTTATCTTGAAGTGGAACAAATGGATGTGAAGACAACATTCCCACATGGGGATCTGGAAGAAGAAATCTACATGAAGCAGCCAGAAGGATTTGTAGTGAAGGGAAAGAAAGAGTTGGTCTGTAAGATAAAGAAGTCGCTATATGTTCTCAGGCAATCACCTAGGATGTGGTACCAAAAGTTTGACACATACGTCCTTGGATTGGGATTTGTGAGAAGTAGGGATGATCACTATATATATTCTAGGTAGGTTGGTAATCACTTCATTTATGTAGTGTTGTATGTTGATGACATGTTGTTGGTAGGAAATAACATGGATGTTATCAAGTAGGTGAAATCCTAGCTATCCTCCAAATTTGACATGAAGGATCTCGGTGCTGCTAACTTCATTCTGGGAATGGAAATCAAAAGAGATCGTGCAAACATGAAACTCTAGTTGAATCAGAGAAAATATGTTGGGACGATATTGCAGAGGTTTAATATGCATGGAAGTAAACCGATCAAGGTTCCTATTCCTATAGGTGTAAAGTTATCTGTAGACTAGTGTCCCAAGACACAGGATGAGGAAGAGGACATGTCCCATGTTCCATATGCTAGTGCAGTTGGCATTTTGATGTATGCAATGGTTTGTACTAGACTGTAAATTCCACATGCAGTGGGATTTTTGAGTAGGTATATGTCAAAACCAGGGAAGGAGCATTGGACAACAGTAAAGAGGGTCTTCGGTTATTTGCGTGGCACTACCAATTATGGATTGTGCTACCAAGGAAACCCAAGATTAGACAGAGTGGTGGACATACATGGATTTGTTTATGCTAACTAGGATGGAGATCTGGATTGAATAATATCTACAAGTGGGTATTTGTTTAACCTATTTGGAGGAGTAATCAGTTGGATGAGAAAAAGATAGGCTGTAGTGGCACTCTCAACTACAGAAGCTGAATACATGGCAGCCACTCATGAAAGCAAGGAAGCAGTATGGTTGCAGAGATTGTGTTTAGGTATTAGGTTGGTACAAAAATAAGTGAGATTATATTGTGATAGTCAGAGTGCAATATTCCTAGCAAAGAACCCATCTTATCATTCAAAGACAAAGCATATTGATGTTCAACATCACTTTGTGAGAGACATGGTTGAGGAAAAGAAGGTGTTTCTGGAAAAGGTTGACACTTTGAAGAATGTTGAAGATTCATTGACAAAGCCTGTGAGCACAAAACATTTATCTTGGTGTAGAGTAACAATGGGAATTTCTGCCTTGGATTGTTGACTATATAATCCCATGGACCTCTGGATGCAAAGAAAACAACAAGTGGGAGAATGTTGGGTATGTGTTATATTCTTTACATGTGTGTGTGTGGGGCGTCAGATTTGACAACTGCGTCTGATAATCCCTATAGTAGTGCTCTTTGTATCGTGTTCACTACGTGCTTCCTAGGGGGGTCCCAAGGGGGCTAGGTATGCCCCCCCCCCCTTGGTTACGCATAGCACCCTAAATTCTTTTTTGGGTGGTTTTTGCTATTTTTAGCAGTTTTCTAAATTAATCCCGGATTAAGGAATTAGGGTTTTGGTATCTACGGAATACATAAAAACATTATATATATTGTATGGTGAATGGTGAAATTTGATATAATGAATATAAGAGAGGTTTTCACCGGTTGAGGGTTTCCRTTATAAATCTTTGTGTACTATRTGTATGAGCCATTGATTAAATTTTGTTTTTCTTAAGAATCTATATGCATTGCTTTACTTCACAGGGTTAAAAATTACACTATTAGACTTATTATTCCATTTCAACATGAATTCTACATACCATTCATCAGATATATTATTCTATCCATTCAATAACATTTATTCTACAAGAAACATCATACAATTCTATTGTGCATTGTAAATAAAATTCATTAGATTCATTCATTTATTTATTCATTCATCATAAATCATATAAAATCAAAAGAGAACACACACATAGAAACACCATGTTTTATCGTGGTTTACCCACCATAGGATATGTCCACACAGATCTGAAACTGCTTATTTCTTATTATTCTTCATAAAAACGGTCCTGCGCTGCACACATTACATCATGGTTTTAGTATTGGTGATCCTGACAAACATCACACCAATATCCACAGCTTACGACCTGACCCTCAATTACATCTCAAGAATTGACTCCATCTAAGCTTTGCATCTCTCAAAAAAACTAGTACTACGACTCAAAATGTATTCAAGACTAAACTCAACCTCGCCAAAACTAGACAAACTCAAGATAAGAGAGAAATATATCTCCTATTTTCCTCATACATCATCTATTTATATTACAAAAAGTGGGTAAAAACCCTTAGATCATACTCCAAAACCCTAATTATAAGTGGACTCAACTTGTCCACTTCTAACTTCTTTCTTGCACTAATCCATAATTTTGTCACGCCAATTTCCCTTTCTTCTCAGCACACTGCTTCTTTTTCCTTCTTGTGCGCTGCTTTCTCCTCATTTCATGGCATGTTTTTATTCCTTGGTCTATTCTTCCTCATTTTATACGTTGTATCTCGAACATTACCCCAAAATTGTCTACTCCAAAAGTGGACTACTAGCATGATGATTGACTTATTTCCCAATTTAGGTAATACAACAATGAACTCCATAGAAATGTCCCTCTAAATAGTAGGGGGAATTGAAGGTGGTTGGCGTGTTCCTGGGGAATTGAGCTTTTCTCCCTTGTTTTGTTGAAAAAAATTAGATTCAGTCACAAATGTGCGAGCGTCCTATTTCATACCATCCCAGAAAAAACAACATTTGACCCTTTCATAGATTTTAGTAAACCCTGAATGCCTAGTTGTGGGTGAAGCATGAAGCTTAACAATGATTATGGATTTAAGTTTTGACTGTTTTCTTAAATACAAATGACCTTTGTAGTGAAGCTCTTAATTGTTCCAAGAGTAGCTTGGAGAGGATGAAGAATGGTTTTGCAATTGTTGTATCATGTGATATAGTTTGGGGTCTTGCAACCATTCTTGATGCACAACTTGGAGCCAATTTGGTACAATGGTTAAAAGAGAAAAGGGGGACCCTTGTTCTTCATACTTACTAGAAAGAGTGTCAGCAGCCATGGTTTCTTTTCCCTTCTTGTAAATGATCTTGTAATCATATCCAAATATCTTGGTTACCCATTTTTGTTGTTCCGAGGATGAAATTTGTTGTTCTAGAAAATACTTGAGGCTTTGATGATCAGTTTTAATTTGGAAGCATTGGCCTAACAAATAAGGATGCCAGAGATACACAGCATGTAAAATATCCAAAATTTCCTTTTCATATAGTAATTGTCCCAAATGTATGTCCTAAAGTTGTTTTCTAGTGAAGTTCAAAGGCCTTCCATCTTGCATGAGGATTGCCCCAATTCCTTTCCATGAAGCATCACATTCAAGGACAAAATTCTTTGTGAAATTGAGAATGGCCAAGACTAGAGTTATGAACATAGGATCTTTCAAGGCCTACAAGGATTGATTAGTGATTGGTGTCAAAGTGAAAGCATTATTTTTAAGGAGAGTTGTCATAGGTGTTGCAATTTATCCATAATTATTAACAAACTTGTGATAATCCCCGTTAAACCTAGAAAAACATGAAATCTCTTAAGAGATTGAGGGTCAATCCAATCCTTCATAGCTTCAATTTTATTAGGATCCAACTGTATCCCTTCCTGGTCAAAAATATGACGCAAGTACTCCACTTTAGATCCTCCAAAGGCACATTTAGACTATTTAAGGAAATGTTTTTGTTGAGAGAGTATATGGAGAACTTGATCCACATGGGTGAGATGGGATTCCCAAGTTTTACTATAGATGAGAATATCATCGATGAAAACTAAGAAAAAAGGATGAAGGAATAGATGAAAGACATGATTCATGAGACTTTGGAAAGTGGAGGGAGTGTTCCATAGGCCAAAAGGCATGACCAAGAACTCATAATGACCCTCATGAGATCTAAAGGAAGTCTTGGGAATGTCTTCCTCTTTCATACATATTTGGTGGTAGTTAGAACAAAGATAAGTTTTAGTAAATTATTGAGCATCGCTCAACTCATCCAATAGGTCATCAATGAGAGGAATGGGAAATTTGTCTTTGATAGTGAGTTTGTTGAGGGAACAAAAATCAAAGAATGTGTTCCAAGTGACTTGTTTCTTGAGTAACATGACCATAAAAGAGGAATAGGGGATGGTACTAGGACAAATAACACCATCTTTAAGAAATTCTTGATTTTTTTTCTAAATTTCATTCTTCTAGGAAAAGTGATGATGATAAGGGAGAACATTGGCAGGGAGGATACCTATTACTAGAGGAATGGATTGATCATGAACACCATGAGAAAGGGGAAGTCTATGGGGAGTGGAAAAAATGGATAGGTGTTTGGAGAGGAGAGATTGGAGGTCAGGATGCATATAGGGTGTCTGGACTGCTTGAATGGGATATAATTGGGTAATAATTCCTGAATAAGCTTTCTTGACAATATGTTTCATTCGATGGGAACTAATGATCTTAGGGGAGCCTGTTTTGATGCCTTGGAACTTATAATGTTGTCCCTCCTGTTGGAATTGCATGTTTAATTCCTTAAAATCTATAAGGATGGGTCCTAGAGTGCATATCCATTCAACACCAAGAAAAATGTCACAACCACCCATTTCAATAGAAAACATATGAGATTTTAGGTGGGATTGATCAATTTGTAGGTGACCATTTTCACAACACCCTCCATATATCATGGAACCACCATTGGAAATCATGATTAGAAATTTTTTGACAACACAGATATAGAAATCGATTTTATGGGAAATGTGACGATGAATAAAATTATGGGTGATGCAATTGTCAAAGAAGATGATGACCTTCATGTGCTTAATGTATCCAATGATATTGATGGTTTGGGGAGAAGAGAAGCTAGCAAGGTCATGCAGTGAAATCATTGGTTCAACTTGTGGTTGATGATAGGGTGGAGTAGGAGCATCGAGTTGTGGTAGGTATTCCATTGGGGAAATTTTGGCCTCCTTATCAGGAAAATCCCCAGAAATGGCCATAAAATTTTTATTTTCCTTAGACGTGTGCCCCATAAAATATCTTTCAGCAAACTTATAGAAAAGGCCCTTGAGTTGGAGTTCTGATTCAGATTATTTCCAGCACAAAATGAGAGTGGAGATATAATAAAGCAATGGACAAAGATATCTCAGATATAAAATAATATAACATAAATGTATCAGAGATGAAATGATAAACATAGAGATACAATAATACATGATTTATATTAATGAAAGAAATATACAGAGATTGTAAAAATACAAAGTGAAAAACTCGCTAGAATGGTGGCAGCTTATCTCTAAGAAGAGATGTGACGGTTAATCGCATTCGCAAGAAGATGATTATTACAATGAGGCTCCAAAGGCCTTTTTAACATAAGTAAAATCCAAAACCCTAACCCCGGAAGATGAAAAGATAAAGGTTTGCAGGCCCCGATGGGGGTAGTTGATACATCAACTTCTCGAGGGCGTAACTTTTGCATATGATCTCTATTTGGGGTGCTCAATACATCGTTGGAAAGGTCTAAATGAGAAGAAATATTTTTTACTGGAACATGCAAGTGATTTTGATAGTTTCTTGGACCCTGAATCCCCAACAAACGTTGTTTAGGGCGTTAAAATGTCCCAAGAAGTTTGGAACCCGAAAAACTGTCGAAAAACTGCCAAGATGGAAAATTGTTTTTTAAGTCCGTGGAATAGGTGGGTGGCCACCGATATCCACCTGGATCAATTATCCCTCCTTAGGAAGCAATGTTCTCCATTTCATTGAGTTCCCGGGGGAGAGGGGGAAGTGTCTGTTGAATCTGAATCTTGGTGAGTTGCTTGCCTTGTTGGAGACGTCACGTTGCTTGGTTTGGGGAAGGATGTCATGAACCTGTTGTTGGTAGGGTTGAATCTGTTCAATCGGTCGGTCTACATGAGTTTTTTGTGTGCAGACAAAATATTTGTGCTTTGTTGCACTCTTGTCAACCCGCTTTTTTCAGATAGAAGGTGCTTGGGCTGAGGCTGTAGTGGTTGCAGTATCCTCCTGTTCACTTTTTGAACAGATTGTGAAGAAGCTGAATTTTATAGTATGAGATACTACCTTGCGACACTCTTTAGGTGGGACAATAGATGGAATTACCTTTTTTATTCTACATAGATGACCCCCCAAAGTAACAATGACACTATGGGGTCGAGAATCATAAACAACATGGTGCTTCCACATATATGGCTGGCCCAAGAGAACATCACAAACATCTAGTGGGGAAACATCACATAATACCTCATCCTTGAAGGGTTGGATGCCATATGACAATAAACGTTGTGGGATAACACGAAGATATCATCCTTGGCTAAGCCACACGATGTTGTATGGCTATGGGTGTGGTGTTGTCGACAATCCCAACTATTTGATGATCTCTGCTAAGATGAGGTTCTTATGGATTTTTCTATCAACAATAAAATGAAGCGGCGTCCCCTTCACCCACATCTATGAATGAAAAAGGCACTGCCCCTCTTCAAGATCTATTGGTTCTTTTGGTTGAATTGTTGTGGTCATGAAAATAGTAGTGGGGTATGCGTCAATGATCTTTATTTTACCAGTATTTTCAGAATGAAATTTTGAATTAGGGTTTGACTCCTTGTCTTTGATATCATCCACCAATGACTATTTTGAGTGACATTCCTCGGTGTTGTGCCAGGGGTTTTTTTGGAAATTGCACCATTTTTGAGTGTCCTTCTTTGTCTTTTCGTGACTCTTCTTATCCTGTGGCTTCGACTAGTTTTCGGGAGACTGTTTATTAGGGTCATCTTTATCATACTTTGGTTGTTTCATATTTGCAGACCCAAGCTCCCATTTTTTCTGGTGCTTAAATTTATGCTCGATTCTAACATCATATCAATAAGAAACACCGAGTGATGAGATGTCCAGAAAATCCATTTTAGTTTGGATGTATCTGTGTAGAGACCCATGGTATTTCATAACCAAATTTCGTTCGCAGTCTTTGATACTTAACTTGGTGTGAAAGGTATGGAAGGTATTGGTGAACTCTAGAACTGCTTGGCCCCTCTCTTGTCGTAGTGTGGTCCATCTCATGTACTGGTCCTCATAGTTTCTAGAAGGTTAACCTTAAAATATGGGAATATCAAAGTTAACTTGTACCTTGAAAGGAGAGGTGCTTCCAAAGTGGTTGTTTGATGAAGATGCGCCTGTTGCTATCGACAGGCATTGAAGGATGTGGGAAAAATTCTCAATCATTTTGTCCCTCTGTCACATGAGATCTTGCTCAAGCAACAGATTGATAGGATCGTCTTCTCCGTCGTTTTTCTTTTCTTCCGCCATGGAGGGTTTCTTGGGCGTGCGAGGTAAATTGTCTTCAAGAGAGACAATCTCAAGACCCAACTTGATATACTCGGACCTCATCGGGGACATGCATTGAAAAACAATCAAGAGTAGCCTGCTCTGATACCACTGATCCAAATTATTTTTAGCATGAAATGAGAGCAGAGATATAATAAATAAATGGATAGAGATATCTCGAATATCCAATAATATAACAGAATTGTATCAAAGATGAAACCATAAACACAGAGATATAGTAATACACGATTTCTATTAATGAAAGAAATGTACAGATTTTGTAAAAATATAGAGTGAAAGAATCGCTAGAATGGTGGAAGATTATCTCTGGGAAGAGATGTGACAGCTACTCGCATTCGCAAGAATATGATTATTACAATGAGGTTCCAAAGGCCTTTTTAACATCAGTAAAATCCAAAACCCTAGCCCCAAGGTGCTCGATACACCGTTTGAAAGATCTAACCGGGAAGAACAATCTTTGACTGGTCTAAGCCAGTGCCTTTAGCAGTCGCCTGGACCTCGAATCCCCAAAAAATGTATTTTAGGGCCTCAAAATGGCCCCAGAAGTTTGGAACTCGAAAAACTGTCGAAAAACTGCCAAGATGGAAAACTATTTTTCGAGCCCCTGGAATAGGTGGGTGGACATCGATATCCACCTAGATCAAGTTCAACCATTTCTTCCTCAGTTAATTTTTGGATCTTGAGAGAACTGGTAGGAGGGGTATGATTGGTGGGTTGAGTGCAAGGAATAAAGGAGGTTTTTTTGTTCTGGGTGGAGACAATCTACTAGGATTTCTTGGCTCATTGAGTATCTTCCAACCAAGTTTGAGGGAGATCCATTAGGAATTGGGCACATATTTCATCCTTGAGGCCACTGATAAAGAGTTCCTTGAAGAAGGCATCCGATATGCCCTCCATTCTGAAAGGCAAGTGCTCAAAGGTAGATATAAATTCTTCCACTATGTGATATTGCTTCAACTTGGTCAAACGACTTGGATAGTGGGTGTCAATGTCAAAGCGTTCATAAATATCTACAACAAAACATTTCCTAGAAACATACCCTTGGATTTCCTTTCTATTCCATTTCCACCATTGCTAGTGTTTAGGATCCAAATAGAGGACATCATAACAAAGTTTGGAGAACTCATCAGTAATTTCATGCAAGGATAGATAATGTTCCATTTGAGTGACCCAACCTATGGGATATGATCCATCAATTCTTTTCACCTCAACTCTAGGAAGACGAGGGTCACGATGAAGGGAGTTGGAATGACATACCATATTATGGGAAGAGTCCTCACCTTCATAGTGAAGTTTTTTTAGAGGAGGGAGAGCCATGGGATTGTTTTAACCATTGGTTGGGGGTGGTGGTGAGGAGGGCCAATTCACCCTTAACTTCTGCAAATTCACTCATAACTTTGGTCTCAAAATTTGCGAATTTGGAATTGGTGGAAGCAATCTCAGAAGTCAGTCTTTGGATGTTCTCTGAGTGTTGTTTCGATTCAGGTTGTAGGTGGAGGATTTCTCGGTTGTGTGTGGTGGCGATTTGGAAATGAGGGGTGATGGGGAGGGGAAGTGGGTCCACGGAAAAATATAGAGAAATTATATACATGACAATGATCAAGGTGAAAAAAGGAATATAATGGGATAGGTGTCAAATAAGGGTGTCATGAAGGGGTCGATTCCATGGGGAAAAAGAGGCTTAAAAACTATAGGTACCACTGCGATCAGGAAGAAGAGAGGATTCCAATGGGATATGTCACAAACAATGGTGCAGATAGGACCCAAACATTTATTTCTTTTACTCTTGTGGAGTTATACTCAGATCTGAATAATATCGCAGTTTCAAAATGTCCAAATTCTTAATATTAAAAAATGTGTAGTAAATTTGCAACTAGAGTACACGAGGCAAGGTTGTGTGGTGAAAATATCTTGTTTGTTCCTTTTCTGGTGTGTTCCCCCTATCGAGGGTTTTTTAGGGTGCCTACGAACAAGGGTTTTCCCTGTGCTATAACTCTTTGATATACCTGCGAGGTCGAATCGTAGTATTCAACCTAATATCTCAGGGAGCCAACTAAGGGGGCTCGACCGTACGCTTATTTGAACTACATTATTACCCATGTACTAGAGAGTATCTTCTTGAGTGTTTTTCTTAGTGTCACTATAGTAATCAAGCGACCGATCAACTGATCTATGGATAGTTTTAGGAAACCTACGGGACTCCTAATATACCCGACAGTACATGGGAGTGATGGTCCTGTACATATTTTGTATGATGTGGTACTACTCAAAGGGTACCAACATGTGTTACAAAGGTTTCCAACAAGGTGAAACTTTGGTTTCTAGACAACCTTGTGAAATTATCTGTAGTTCCTGTGTGTAGTCTTCCACACCATAGTTTTACCCATTGAACGACATATCCCTATGTTTTAAAGACTTTGATAGTACACATCTCTACCCTGAAAAATATTTCCCACAGTTTCTGCCAAAGAAAGTTCTCTGATACTACTTGTTAGGTACCATATCTATTATATTAAGAAGAAAACATAAATACTGCAAAAAATATCAATAGAACAATAAAATTGTAGAGAACCACAACACCAAAATTATACCTTTATTGATAGAAAGAAATTTTCACTTGCCTCTTCGAGGGGGAAACCTACAACATAGAAACTCTCTATTACAATGATTCTCAATACATGGCTTTATCATGCCTCCTACTCTTATTTATACTAATTCAATCTTCTAAAGAAGATTCTAGAGGACGATATTTCTAGAAGCGGAAGGTTCTATTAGGTCTTCTTACATTGACTTGTTCACATTTATTAAATAGGCCTTATTAACTAATATCGGTCTTTATTACATGAAAAATATATTATTCTACTCACATGAGGGGTTAGGGAGGTTAGATCCCTAGCATTTTGGCTATCCATGGTTTGGGTTGTTTGTAGTTGTGGGTTGTGTGTGATCCAAGGACATCATGAGTGCTCCATAAATGTAATCATATCTGAGAGAATTGATCATTAATTCAATAGAATTATAAATATTGTTGTTGAAAATGTTTGTTATAAATTATAATGTGTTTTAATTGAATAACAAACTATATGTGAAATATGTATATTTAATACCATTACAAATTTTATATTATCATGTTAATTACATTATAATGCATATTACATCTTATACAACTTGAGTGGCCATAATGGTTAAGAACATGTGTTTCCTCCTAAGAGGTCACAATTTCAAATCCAAAGGGGGATAAGGTATGCATACCTTTGTAGACTTTACCAGTCAAATCACTGAGCAGAGAAGGTCTCATACACGAATTTGATGTACGTAAGTCTTCAACTAATACACCTATCTCTAATATTATGCAATCTTTCCTTAAATTATAATAATAATAATAATAATCTATTGTTAAGGTCACGGACAAGCTAGCACACCAAATTGGTGTATGAGACCCCCTTGTTTGTGGGACAAGGGACCCCCCTCCGCCCAATGATTTGACTGGTAAAGTATACGAAGGTATACATACCCTTACCCCCTCTGGATTTGAACCTGTGACCTCTTAAGAGGAAATGCATGTTCTTAACCATTAGGCCCACTCAAACTGTATAATTTATCACAAGTAAAAGATTATAATTTATTAAAATTTCAAAGATATTGATCCATTGAATTTTATGTTGTTTAAAAAGAAAATACCACACAAAGGCAATCATGTTACGACTAGCATGTGCATAATGGTATAATTGGCTTTCTTTATTCACCAAGATTTTTTTTAGATGCAACCATAATTGTGTCAATTATAATATCCATGTTAGAGACTGCTTTAAATTTTAACGATAAATATTATATTCATCACTACCTCAAAAACTTTAATGGCAATGAATATTTGTATACAAACTTTAATCATAAGATGTCAAAATTAAAATAGATCTAGGGACAATCTCAATGTTAACATTGATAATCATGTTAAATTGAGGATGGGATTAAGTTATTTATATATATATATATATATATATATATATATATATAATTTTGTTGAAATTAAATTTTAATTATTAATAAGTTATATTTATATTTATATTAAAATTCAATTAATACTTTTTTTTATCCATTACTATAATTATAAATATATTAAATTCTAAATATTGTTTTCTAATTAATCT
>JASDQU010105000.1:107376-117467 GCA_032191745.1 Picea mariana
AACTAACCATCAAAAAAAAAAAATTGCACAAATGAATACCCATGTAAAATAAGATAAGATAATACTAGCTAAGATAATACCCATGTAAAATAAAACACTTATGCTAAAATTGCACAAATGAATTTGTACTCATTAAAGTGGATGTCCTATGATGCATAACAAAGGCTACTTTTTCCATAAGAAAATTTCACAAATTATATTAAGGAGATATAATTTTTAACATTCGGTTTGTATAGAATAATATCCTGAAAGGATAATGGCATGTACTTAGAACAAATAAAAAAGTAAAGACAAATATGTCTTGTCTTATGCATACTAAATATTCCTTAATGAAATGAGAGAAACCAAAGGTGACTGGATCTTTTCCGAGCTAGAGGAGAAGGCTGAATTCCTCGCATATCAAAAAATTATTTCTTGAAGGAGTAATACAACAATCCACTCATACAGAGATGTGAAGTGGTAGAGTAATATAGAGTTAATAGATATTGAGGAGAAGGAATTGTCCCTCCACTCCTTCAGTCCATAGGTGAAGCGTGATGTAACTTTTCGGTTCTTCTAATGATTTCTTTGAATGTGAATCTGCTTCTTTGTTAAATTCTCGGTAGATGTGGAAGAATTGGGTGCTCTCGAATGTGTTCTTATGAGTTTGGATTATTTTTTTCCATCCTTCAAGAGATATTACATGCAACTCACTTCTTTCATTCAACCACTCGATAATAACCTTTGAATCGCCTAGAATTTGAATATTTGGGAGAGCAAGTAGGTTGGCTAAGTGTAATTTAGCCCAAGAACGCATTAATTCTACCTTCATATTCGAGCCAACTCCACAATTCAGGTACCATTTTTGTACCAAAGTGTTAGAAAGTTCAATTATGCCTCCGACTCAACAACACTGACCATTTTCCTTTGCTACACCATCAAAACAAGCTACTGGGAATTTGATGGTCTGATTAATCAAATAGGAACGTAGAGAGGAGTTGTTAATAAATTCTACAGGCTTGTGGAATGTACCAAGTGATCTAATCATTACCGACTACGTCGAGGGGGTTTTTTCATCGAAGGTCATTGGATTCCTTTCGAGCCAGACATACCGGCATATTAGAGGAGCTAATGTAATAGGTCCAAATCAGTTTGTTGACCACTTAGATAGGCTTTCATCCAAACTGATTCCACCCCACTTCTGATTATAGTTACCTAAAAAGTAAATCAAGTTCCACATGGATTTAGTAAATGAAAAGTGCAAGAAAAGATGATTTGAAGATTTGTTGTCGATATTGCATAGGATGCATCTTCTAGGGCCTTCCCATCCTCTATGTTGGATATTTGGCCACGTCAAAATCTTATTGTTAGCGGATAGCCACACGAAGAGTTTGAATTTCAATTTCCCATCCCACTTCCAAATGTTCTTATGCCATCTAGAAACATTCGATATGTTCTTTGTGGCACAAATGGCCAAGTAGACATTTTTTGAGGTGATAATCTCAAAAGAATTCACCTTGATCCAATGTAATTCATCCTTGTTTTCAGTTATGGTGATGCCCAAGGATTTCAAAGCTCTTATGAATCAGTCCCACTTCGATGCTAGGTCCCTAGTGAGTTCTAAGTCATAGTTGTCAGTCCACTGAGGAAAACAAGGGACTTGTTGTTGTGTTTTACAGGCGTGTGTGAAAAAAATTATTTATTTCTATTGCAGGGTAGGCCGAAGGAGTGGAGACATGATCGAGTGTATGCCCAAGTCCATAATTTTGTCTCTCCTGATCTCCATGAGGGACCTTGACCCTAACTTCCATCTAAGCCAATTGCTGATAATATGAATCGATTTCAGGAGACCCTTTCATATTTTGGATGCTGAGGGCCGGGCGAAAGATTTCGAAGGAAGACATTTAATAACTATCATGGAGTGGAGANTCTAAGCCAATTGCTGATAATATGAATCGATTTCAGGATACCCTTTCATATTTTGGATGCTGAGGGCCGGGCGAAAGATTTCGAAGGAAGACATTTAATAACTATCATGGAGTGGAGATATTTGTATTTCAATACCTTTTTCCAAATACCATCACTTGTAAGTGATCTCCAAATCATTGTAGCTGCCAATGCTTTGTTGAATGTAAAAATGTTAAGGAGTCCCCCTCCCCCAAATCGTTTTGGGTGAGCGAGATTTTCCCAATTTGCAAGATGGTAATGATGTGCATATGCATTCCATTTCTAGAGGAAATTATAAAGTATCTTCCTTAATATGTGGAGGATGGACATAGGGACAACAACAAGTGATAACCAATACACAGGCTAGCTTTCGAGTACAACTTTGTAAAGTGTATGTCTACCTCCCACGGATAACCATCAAAAGCTCCAATTGCTAATCCTCTTTTCCACTTTATTTACGAGCCAATGCCAATCTTCAGTTTTATGGATTCTGGTTTTTAGGAAGTACCCCAGGTACTTGAATCCCCCCTTTAGATGGGTGAAGTTATATGGGAGTAGTTTCTTGAGAGGGTAAGTTTTTCCTCCTCAAGACACGAAAAGTGAACAGTAGATTTGTCGATATTTACTTTTAAGCTCGAGGCTGAACAAAATAATAGGATGATGTGTTCGATCTCTTTCCATTCCTGCAAAGTTGCATTAGTCATCAGTAACACATCATCAACAAAAAAAAGATGGAGATTTTTGGTCAATTTGGTAACTTTAATTCCAATTAACGAGCCTTCTCTTTGACTGGATTTTAGTAGTAAGCTCAAACTTTCCATCACAAGGATGGAGAGTAATGGAGAGAGTGGGCATCCCTGACAAAGGCCTCTACCAATATTGAAAAAATTGGTGGCCTCTACATTAACTAAGACATCTATTGAAACAGAGCTAACACATTCCAAAGTCCATCTTCTCAACTAAGCCCCAAATCCCACTTGGATTAAGATCAGTCTCAGGAACTCTCAATTAACGCAATCAAGGTATTTTTAAAGGTCTAATTTAAGTAAAAGGGCCTTTAAATGCTTTTTTTTTATTCTATGAATGCATTCATGAGTTGTTCCAATTGCATCACAGATCAAACGCCCCTCCATAAAGACAAATTGTTCTACCGAGATATTCCTTGACAAAATCAGATTAATTTGGTTAGCTATGACTTTAGAGATCAATTTGTAAAACAAATTACAAAGTGAAATTGGTCGACAATCCCCGAAGGTTTGAGGTTTGTTGGATTTTGGAATCAAGGCCAGAAATGTGGAATTAAGGTTTCCAATCACGCGTCCACCAATTCTAATTGATTCCACCAATGCCATAATATCATCATTTATCAATTCAAAAAAATGAGTGAAAAATTCCACAGTCTAGTCATCCGGGCTTGAACGTTTTTCTTTTTCGAAATGTGATAAGATTGATTTTAGTTCATGTGAGGTTATTTCCTTATCTTTATCCTCATTAATCCGATTGTTAAATAATCCAGCCACCTTTACTTCATCTGTAATAGGAGCCAACTCATTGTAATTGAAAAAAATATTAAAATGATTTTTAGCCTCCTTTGTTATAGCAGTCTGACCTGTATGAAGATGTCTCGAGTCGTCTTTGATTTCCCACAGGTTTTACTGATTCTCCTATGATTAGTGAACTGGTGGAAGAAATTAGTGCTTTTGTCACTGCTTTGTACCCATAGAGCTTGTCTTTTGAGGCACCATCAATCCTCTTGTGACTTAAGGATTATATTTCTTTCTCTTTCACCGGTTGAACAATACCATCCGAGATCTCCTTTAACAAATCTATGATTTTTAATTCCAAATTTCTCAGGTGTTTAAATTTCTGAGCCCGTTGTTCCTTTAACCAATTTTTGGTGAGCAGTTTTAGGTCCTTTAACTTCCAAATGAAGTGTTGTTGAATATCTTATTCCTAGAGATAAACTTGGTCTTTCCATAAGTTTGTTACCAATCTATTATATTCTTTATCGGAAAGACAAATGGGATTGAATTTGTATGGGTACGATTTGGGAAGAGTAATGATCTCTAATTGTAACAAGATAGGGGAATGATTAGAAACAAAGGGGTATTCAACCCAAGAGAGAAATAAACGACCTTCCAGAAGAAGATCCTCCACCACCAGAAATATATCCATACATTTAGCTATCTAATTTCTACCTTTGCATCCATTACACCAAGTCGAAACAAGTTTGTCTGGTCGAACATCGATGAGTTTATGTGAGACAAAGAGCGTGTCAAAAAATCTTGATATAATACATGAGCTTGCCACGCCTCCCCAACATTCACCACTGGAAAGTGTCAAATTCAAGTTGTCGACAAACACAAGATTTTGTAGTGAGAGTATACCATTGTTTGATAGTTTGGTTCAAAAGGATTTGCGCTCCATGCAAGTTCCAAACACATTTAAAAAGTTAATTTTCCTTTTAGAAGAGATAACAGTACCTGTTAACAATATTCCACCAACAGTAAGAAAAGGAACCAAGTTAAAAAGATGGGGATCCCATGCCACCAGGAGGCCCCCGGAGGTACCAACCGATCTCACTGCACATGTATTCCAAGATGGACACAAAAATTGAATGAAGGAATGCACTTTCTCATATTTGACCAATGTTTCCTAAAGGAAAATAATACTAGGATGAGTGGAATCCAAAATGTGATGAAGAGAGGCTTGTTTTAGGGTTCCTCTAGGCCCTCTAAGATTCAGTGACAAGAGGATCATTATTTGGCTCTTGCTAGGGCCTTCACCGATCTAAGTTCCCCCTTATCAGTAGTGGTAGGATCCCAGGCTATGGAAGGAGTGAACTCCATCAATAGTTTCTTCCTTGTTCTTCTTGTCTTGATAGGGGAAAAATCAATATCTAGACCTCTTGACCAGGAGTAATTCCTTGTGGGATGCAGTTGGTTAGGTGGTGAAGTACCTACAACCCTCAAAGAGGTGGAGGGATCAATGCGGGAAATGCCTACATATGTAGGTAAAGGGATAGGATTGTAACTGTCACGGGAAAGTGGAATCAGTGTGTCTAGGACAGAGTTAAGGGAGGAGTCCCCTTCTTCAGATTCACGATAACCCAGTAATTTTAAAGTTTCGGTCGATAGGTGTATGGAACCGGTAGTGTTTAAGTGGGTGGAATATGGAAGAGAGTCGGGTAGGGAATTTTCAGTGTGTCTAGTGCTTAGACCTTCCCCAAATGGAGGAAAACATGAATCAGAGCCAAGTAAGGGGGACGAGGTCAGGGGAATATAAGTGGGCAGACTAGTGCCTAGATTTGCAGGTAAATCCTCTGAGGGGAAGAGGGACTTCAAAGTCTAAGAATTTTTTATCTCTTCAATCTCCATAAAATTTAAATAATGAAAATAAGATGGACAATAATTTTTCATCTTATCCGAGAAGGAATCCTTCTATTTTGAAGGAGATGTGTACTCGGGAATGGGGTACCTACACACAAAGTGCACTTCCTCATCATGATATACAAAGTCTCTGAGTAGTGTTGAGTCTTCTGAGGGTTCTTTTTCCACCCAACCCCGACATTTATTCTTAAGGTGCCCTGTGCTATGGCAACGACTACAATGGAAAGGTATTATGAGGTAATCTAGACATTGGGTAATCCTTTTTCCCCTCCATTCGATCTCTAGAAGTTCTGGTAGGCCACCATGAACATCCATCTCTACCAAAACTTTTCCAATCTTCCTAGATGTTTCTGAGAGAGTAGAGTTATCTACAGAGAGAAAAGTTCCTAAAAATTTGCCAATCGCCTCCAAAGCTTCTTTGTTCCAGAACTGGAGAGGTAATCCTGGAAGAAGGATCCACATGTGCCTATAATGGAAGTAATCATTCATAGGATTAAATTCTAGGTGTCATCATTTTAACATGAGGTTGCTCCCGCTAAGAACCCACTTCTGTGCCAGTAAATTAACAGAATCTTCAGGAGTTTTACACAAAAACCCCATCCAGCCTTAAGTCAGGAAGATGACTTTTGGCGCATATCCAAGTAATGGCTTCCAAGTATGTTCCACCCTGACTAAAATGGAGACCTTACAGAGGTAATTGTAGGAGATCCTCCCAACTAAGCCACATAATTCTAAGCTACAAGACTCTCCAAGTCCAACATAAGATCCTAAGACCATTTTATGAACAATTCTTTTATCCCTCCACTGTCTATGACCAAGCTGAGGATTCAAATCCTCTTTACTTCCCACCTATGAGTGTTTATGATGGAAGTTATGCTCTTTTTAGGTGCCTTTTGAGAATGGTTCAGTGGGGCGTTCAAAATAAGTGGTGAAACCAGATGATGACTGCAGGAGCTCAGCAAATGAGGGTGTGCAGGGAGAGCAAGGGGAGGACCAAGTCTGCAGGGAGTGTGAAGTAAGACCAGGGGGATTGAGTGTCATTGGGTTAMTTACTAGCACAATCACATAATTGTGGTCGATAAACGTCGATAGGTTATAATAGTATAAGGAACAATTTATATCTGTTTTGAATGAAAAACATAAAGAAATATATTCTAATCTCGGGCATATACTATTTACTATCATAAACCCTAATTTATAGAAATGTAACATAAACTTTAATTATTCATAAACCCTAATTATTATTGTGTATTTACATGGATTAGACTAATTAAATACCGTCGTGAAATAAAATTGGGCCTCCCACTCATGACTCAAAAAAAAAAGATTCAATTGTAGTGGCCATTAATGATCATTCAATACATTCATCCCCCTTTAATACAAGACTTCATAGAAATAGTCTTTGGGGGACTGCATCGTACTTCTATTTTACAAATAGACTTCCTTGAATTCATATATTCTCACATAAATATTTTCTCATACATAGAAAAAAATGTTTATAACTTAAAGTTAGACCAATATCATGAGCAATATATTTATTATCATAGAGAACAATGGAGAATTAACCTAATCAACTAATCATCAATAAATAATGACCATTTATTAAAAAAAAATAAAGGCTATATGAAAACAACTGCAATTCAAAACATTTGAAGACATAGACAGAAATATTTATAACTTAAAGTTAAACCGATATCATGAGAAATATATTTCTTATCATAGAGTGCAATGAACAATAAACATAATCAACTAATCATTAATAAATAATGATCATTTATTAAAACAAATTAAAGGCTATACGTGTTACGAGGAAAATCAATCTATGGCATGGGGTAAACCACAACACACCGAATGACTGTAGAAATCAACTCTAATCCCAAGTATGCTATAAAACTAAAAATGCTAACAAGATGAGATAAAGAGCCTACCTCGTCTAGACATTTGATGAAGACCATCTCTGACCACGTCACTCAAAGCTTTATACCTGCAACTTGTCCTCAACAACAAAGATACACAAGCATATGGTGATAATATATAATTTTATCACATACAATAGAATATTCCATTAGAATTCATAACAAATACACCCATGGAATAATAATTCAAATATTTGCAAGATATCAATTGGATGAGAAAAGAGTATTTCTATTAACAAATTATCAACATAAGTGTATAAGTGACAAAATTTGGTGTCACAACATCTCAGAACTGAGAAACTAAGTTCCTTCCAGCTGGTCTTCCACCACTTCAATCCTCCACCAAAGGAAATCTCAGATAAGAGAGACAATGAAATTCTCCATCAAAGAGGGAAGAGCTTGGGGGATAAACAATGTGTTATTACATTAAAGTAAAAAGGGATGCAGACTCAATATGAAGTGAAAATTTCTCGATAGTATTTTTGTTCTCAAAAGTTGAATTCTCTCCTTCTCCATGGCTTGGATATGTCTCAATTTATAGCCTTCAAATGGAAGTGAAGGGCCGAGCCAGAACATTTCCAGTATATGGAAGGTCAAGCATCATGGATCTCATGACATGACATGGAAACCCAACACAATTTTTAATTTTGAGCACCAAACTCGATGTATGTGGGATGTAGTGGTGAAACCTATGTATACCCATGCTATCTAACTTGTAGGGAACACATATGTGGGAAAATATCATTTTTTGGCTCTGGGAAGTGCAAAAGGGGACTTCAAGTCTGCATAGGGAAATGGAAATTCCCTGTAAGCAAGTTGCATGGGGTGAGGCAAAACTTGATATAACATATGCCCCCTAATGTGTGAGGTTAGAGGAGTATCTGAGATGGGAAAAATACATTATCATTCCCAAAAGTGGAGTAATGGAGACTCGACTGGAAGAACTAGTTGCTCATGAGAATATTACCATCCATAATGACTTTGTACACATGGTTGTTATTTTGAATTACACTGTAAATCCATGTGGAAATATACCAAACAATTTTTCATGTCCATGAATAGGAAATGCAAAGTAGACACATGCCATATGTTGTCATAGTCACGAACAAGGCCCAATGAAAACCAACATCAAAATCAATACAAATATATATGTATACAATGGACTACAATTTGATCTCCCATGATCACTGAAGTCATATAGGTACTGGTCCAATGAATGATAGAAACAACTTAGGGAAGTTGCTTCTATAAACCAATGTCTTCAAGTCTTCTACATGGTCCTCCAAAGGTGCAAGTATACATCATGTGAAATAGAGGATTTGAAGTCAAACATAATGATACTTTGTTTGATTATTGGTCATTAATGTATATTGTTAACAAATGCGAGACAACCTATCGATAATGAAAGTAGGTATCAAGAAACCAAGTACATTCTTAAAAGTGTGAATATAAGTGTTGAGTTTGAACACTTGAAGAATCCATCGATCTGGAGAGATTCATCTATCCCCTACTATCGATGGCGAGAGAACCTACCATTGATGACTGCAAACCTCTAGGTACTCATAGGACTCTAGGCCTTGTTTCCATAATATATGAGATGAATTCTATGGAAGGAGACTCGTTGAAAGGAGATAATTAAAGCATCTCTCATTAGTCAACATGAGATACAAATAAATCACTTGAGGATTTGGATGAACTCGAACAAAGAGGATGTTCACGAATCAATGACTCTATGCATCCTTCACATACATGAGATGCAAGTAGTGCATGAAAAATACCCTCTGAATAGCATCCAATAAGGAAACTTGTTGACAAAGGAGAGGAAACCACCAATAAGGATAATGGAATCCAAGACACTGAACGAATCCCAATGTGTGAATAKATTTATTACTAGCGAACATAAGGAAAATCCCCCAATCAATGACCAATGAGGTGATGTCGATTGTTGGGTTCAAGGTTACCTACCCAWAATAAAATTATAACCAGGGTGCATGGTAGGACTACAACTTCATGTAATTCTAAGACACATTRAGGGTATCGCTGACATGCAAAGTCAAGAGTTTTGAGGAATGGACAACAYAGGATTATAGACATACTTTGAAAAATATAATGAGACATATGGAGGACTACAACAACATATACTTGATTATTAAACTTCAACATGCATGAGGCATCAATCAAACTCTCCATAGGGACTAGAATAATAACGAGTCGAAGGAGTAAACTCTAAGTAATGAGCTAAGCTTCCTAAGGTCATGCTAAACCCAAAATTTGGATGACAAGTGGACTCAAAATTTTTTTCTATGTTCAAAGGTGACATGATTACTGCCCATATAAGATAATGTTCTTTTCCCACCCGTCCCTTTTTAATTTTTTTATAGGAAAATGAATGCTATGATACAAGGGAGGAAATGAGTGTCGCAAGTAAGGAACTATTTCCAACAGTGTAACGTACCTATGCTCAATGAAATGAGGTGCATGAAGTATGTGGAAAATCAGGGGGAATTTTTCCTCTTAGGGAACAGGGTGTCAAGCTGCAAAGGATATAAACAAGTCTCTTCTAGGCTGGTGATGCAAATTGCCAAGGTAATAGGATTATAACAAGAAAGAGGGAACCGACAATAGGCTCAATATTGCAAGAAGGAGGATGAAATGCACTTACAAATTAACTCCAAAGAATGTCCTTTTTAATAAATTTAGTCCCCTAGGACCGAAAAAGTATAAAAAAATACCCAGGAGAACTCTTCTAGCCAATGATGACTAGAGTATTCCTTTTTCGCGATTAGTCTACTTGGTCTGAAAAAGGGTTAGACTTACACCAAATAGACATATTTTCAAATCCATTTATGAGTGTGAAAGA
>JASDQU010105000.1:118629-129529 GCA_032191745.1 Picea mariana
TAGATGACATTTACTTTATCAAAGGATTGTCTCATCAAGGTGAGGTGGTGAATCTCAAAGACTGGGGAGCTGGGGGTGATATGGACATAGAGGACTACATTTCCACTCACTATGTTGCAAGAACAAAAAAAGTAGGGAGACAACTCCCCATTAGGGTGATCGAGAACCTTAGTTTAAATATCATCATTCTTGTACTTACAAAGATCACGGGCTTGGACTCATTGCACCATGCATCAAGGCCACTCATGTTTTACGCAGTGGAGTGTTTACGAACCACAATTTATGATTCCTTCACCTCACTACTGGCTAACATGAAGAGCCAACTAACAGATTGAAAACAGGGGAGGAAAAAAAACTTTGGGTTCACATCCATCTTGTGTAGTTTTTTCTTTGAGCGGGTTCTAGGATTGAGCCCTAGAGTGGATATCATTCCACATGGACCACGCGATCTAGCGATGTCACAGTGGACTGATATGATGAGGTGGTTAGGAGGTGGTAGGGTACCAACCCCCTACAATGATGAGTTCTTATTCTAGTGGAGTCGATAGGTTATAACCATAGACGACTACCTCTATGATAAGATATAATACAAAGGACATCTAGATAAGCCTCTGCCACTAGGCTCCACCTATGGTGATATAGGTATGAAATTTTTTATATATTTCATTTTTTTTTGTGTTTTTTCAAAAATAATAAAAAACACAAATATTTTTGTATGGTATCAATTATTAACAACTATATTGTCGTGCATATGTAGGCATGTGACAACCAAATAGATTCCCACAACATCGACGGAGGAATTGGGGAGATGAGCATGTGGGAGGAGATGCAGAGATAGTGCTTCAAAATGTGCAAGGGAACCTGTCTTGATTGAAGCATGATATTCTTATGGTTCAGGTGGAGAATCTGCTAGAGGCTATGTAGTGGTAGGTGGTGGGTGTGCCCTGTGCGTGGGTATGACTCTTCCATCATCTCACAAATGTCGTAGTGTGCTATCATGATACGCATATGGAGATACATGCATAGATTCCATGATCATTATATCTACCGGCCATATATGTCTTTTGAGGGCGTGAGCCCCATTTTGTATTATGACACCATATTTTTTGGAGATATGAAACATAAAAATAATTGGTCTTCGGATTTACTTATATACGTTAAAATGTGTACATTGATTACTGTGTTTTATTTACTTTAGTTATGTGACAAATGCCAATATAAAATATAATTATCATATGCATTAGATACATAATTAGAAACTCTAGGTATGTGATTATAAGTAATAAAATCAAATTGATGTTCCAAAATTTTTACCCATAGGAATCATCAGAGTAGAGTAGGGTTTCACACATGGAAACTGTCATTTAACTAACATACTACTAACTGGGAGTTTAGGATAACCTCTAAATACCCAACACCATGTGAAATGGCGTCGCGTAAAATATCTATAATAGTGCTATACTTAGCCACATTATTCTTTGATGGCTCGAGACAAACGCCACCTGAAGACACCAGTTGGCCCTCGGGTGAGTAAATGACCCCACTGGCGGAAGCCAAGTTCCATGTATGACAACTGGAACCATCTGCGAATCCTAAGTAAATTGAAGACTCTGTTGACATCTTCCAACCAAGGGAAAAGTAGATAACCAATTCAATGACATAAAGGAAAATATATACATATAGTAAGATACACTAGTATAAAAAGAGTCACACCTAATCTTAAGGGATCAAGCATAATATATTTTCCGGTAGAGCCCATTTCTGGGCTCAACCAACATATTCCCTTCAAATCCTCCGATTTGTAGGATCCTTTTTATAAAACACGTTGCATGATATACAGACCGTGCCACATGGGGTTGAACTTTCCTACCCCCAACGGTTCTTTGGCTTGATCATACAAGAGGACCAAGTCACCCTTAGCATATTGTTGAGGAAATGCAAACCTATCATATTGGACCTTAACACATTGTTTATTCACTTCGACAGTCGTAGAGGAATATCAATGCTACTCATTGAGGTTTTCTTCAAGATCATAAGTGTCAGGTAGGAGCTTAATTTCCAGTCTAAGGGAAGGGTCAATTCCTAGCATCTCTTCGTACGACCGAGCAAATGACTAAATTTATTCAGGTGAAAAATCCACGCTGATATATACATTTTAAAATTTTCCAAGAATTCAAGACATGTTGATCATGACAGTGGGAGAAATATTCTCCATTTTTCCTTCCACATAAATTCCATGTGTATCTAGTGCAACCATGGTGTGACTGACCATCTCACTCAAGGTAGATCTAAAGTCATGTTATTTGATCCTAACAAGCTCTAGGAGGAAGTAAGAGTGATGATGCATATCGTCCCATGGCCTACCATGACCATTCATTCCTTCTAAGATGGCTTCATCTGAAGGTAAAGTATTGTCAAGGAAATCATGTGAGAAATATGATGAGGTGGCCCATATGGGCTAAAGAATAGGATCCTCCTTGTCCATCTTCGAGGAGACATGATACGGGTCAACAATATAGTCAAGAGTAACCTGATACACTATCTATTGTGATGACAGTCTCACTGCCACTCCAATATGTGACTGACCTTCATAAGACATGGTCGGGGAAGGTAGGGTCCAAGGATCATTAAAATACGAAGTACAAAAAGGAATGGACCTCATTGAGAAAGAATACCTACTAGACATGGCATAAATGTGATGAATTTGTGCCACATAATCAAAGGTACCCATGAGGGAGGAATACATTCTGACACCAATATCGTTAGTTTTCGAATGAGAATTGTTGATCACTGGGATCGAACATTCATTTGATGCATTAGGACTATCATGCGCAAACGATAATTGATCAATCGTCATGATTTTCCCTTCGTGAGGAAAAACTGAAGTGCGTAAAATAGATGACATGACTGCGGTGATGGAATAAGTCCAATTACACCCTAGTGATAAATTATAGTCAAGGGGTGCATCAACCACCTCAACATCCACCTCCACTATCTTTCCACCTAATTAGACTGGAAAGGAGGGAATAATTCCATGGGGACAAAAAGAACGGCCATCAAATAYGGTCAACATAGTCGGAGATTCGGAGAGGGTTGGAGAGCCAATGGATTTCCAACATGTTAGGGACATCATGCATGTTGCAACACCTTGATTAATAATAGTGAGTTTGATGGTATATTTTGAGTAATCCACATGGATTTGAAAGGCCATGTGGTAAGGAAAGTGAGGCTTAAAATATKTGATKTCAAACATGATAAACTTACAGCCAAATGGGTCTAGAGATCCTAAAGAAAATAACAAGGCGTTCCTCTATGAAGGACATGTCTAGAGCACCTCCAAAGCCGACATCGAACAAGGGGTTTGACCCAAATATTCGACAGTTGAATAGTTCTGGGAAGCTATAGCATTAGGTTTGTGGGTAGATCGTTTTAGTACTCCTTTCATAATACAAGGTGGAGGCTCTATTTTTCTATCTGCAAAGGTGTTTCCAGAGGAGGGGGAGATTCTAGAACTGGAACAATTTGTGAAGAAATGTAATCACAATATAGAGTGGCTACATTATTATGAGACTTGACCATATTTACACATAGATGGTCACCTTCATGTGGCAGGGGGTTTTCATTCCCACTCGATGCATTTCTGGCATTAGAGGAGCTCGAAGCCATGTGTTGATTATGCGAAAATGGATGAGTCATAACAATGAGTGGTTGAGATAAAATCCTCGAGGCTTCCTCAAGTTTGGGGCATAGGTGGGTAAGGCGATCATATTTACAAAGTTTACAAGGAAGCTTCACCTTCCTCTTTTCATTTTTTCCCTCACCAACATTTTTATTCGATCTATCATTGTTAACATTGTCCTTGGGTTTGTTATTATTATTTCTCCTACCCTTACGATTATGACCTCGTCCTTTCTTTCTATTCCCTCCTGGTTGTTGGTTAACATTTGGGTTGGTCCATGACTGTACAGAATGCACATCCATAGATTGAGTGGAAATGGAGGACGAATACAAAGATTTTCCTGCTATAGAATTACTTAGAGACAACTCCTTCCACTGGTTCGTCACCAAGTCTATATAATTATCATTTGTAGAGCCTATGATGCCATCAGCATGAGGCCTAGGATTTTGTCTAGGGTCGTAATTCTACCTCAGTGCATTGGGGATAATTTTTTATAACATTTCAAATTGAGTATATATGAGATCCAATTGCTAGGCTTTGAAAATAGCTTCCTCTTCAGATGTTACCCTAGATGTAGAAACATCCTTCGAAATATAAGGCAATAGGGATTTAAGGAACCATTCCAACAAAAAATATAGAGGAATGTAGGATTAGTAAACCTATTTTGTCTATGCCACTCTTGGATATGGTATGATATATGGGTGGCCTTGTCTTGGCGGAGAGCTGACATAAGTTCTATGCAGACATCGTAACAAACCGACAACTGGAAGTGGCTGAGAAAGACTAAAACCATCTAATTAAAATTTATGTATGTTCCCCCTGGTAGATCAATGTATCATTTCACTATAACCCTCATGAGGGTGCATTGAAATAGTCTCAAACAAATAGAATCATCATTAAGGGAATTGGATGAGCACCAAAGATGAAAATTAGTAACGTGATCACCTAGATCCTAGCTAGTCTCACCCTCAAATTTTAGAATTTCTGAAGGAATATTGGCGGGGATGGGGGGCCATGACATGTCATGATGCACCGATTCATTCATTAATCTCGATAGATATGGAAAATTAAGCATGGCCAGGAAAGGGAGTTGGGGTTGTGGCATCTGAGCCCATGCTCCTAGGAAAGATTGATGTTGAGGGACTACAGGCCATCTAGAGTTTTGGTATACACCATGGCCCTATCCGGTATTGTAATATCCTTCTCCAAGATGATTTATAATAGTTTGAGTGGGAATCATATGTATAGGAATGTTATGATGAAGGTTATAAACATTTCCCCCAACTAGAGTGGCTCGAGGATGGGGGTTTCCCAAAGTATAAAAATGACTTCCTTCAGGAGGAAATCAGGAGGATACGGGTAGATTCTCCATACCAAATGTGTTAGTCAGAATCAGTGTGGAAGAGGAAGGGGAAAGGATGAAAAATAGGCAATAGTTTGTCCACCCGGTTGATTACTCCATCTAAGAGCATTGAGACTAGGATTAGACCCAGGAGGAAAAGGAGKTTAGCTTCCAGCCGTAGGAGTAGTTTGGGGAATGTGAGCTCCACCGAACAAGAGTGGAATATGTGGAGGAGCCATGCCCCAAACAGGTCCAATACTATGATTTGTATTATTTTCTAGAATGGAGGATGAAAGTTGCAATGTCATATTCGACATACTGAAAAAGAAAGGGTTCGAGACCAAAGGAATGGACTGAGTATTGTATCAAAGTGTACCAAAAAGAGACTCGAAAGGGTTCRTTACTATGACTTGAGTAGAAACCATAGGCCGGATAGGGGTGATGAAGGGATCCTAYGGCACTACAACCGTAGTGGTCGAAGGAGTCGAACGAGTTTCATTAACTACAGAAGGTATGGGAGTCGAAGGACTCCCATTATCTTTCTAAATCGACTCAGTACTCATACATGTATGATCACAAGTCTGGTAGGTGGAGGTGTCTGTACCATGTTTGATAAATTTACGCCTTTTAGAAGGAAAAGACTCAATATGCAGTGATAACTTCAACAAACGATGCGACTTGCGAGGAAGTTGGTCTAGCTCCACAATGAATCAAGAATCAAGATATGAAAAAAAATCCTAAGGCCAACTAAAAATCAAAGAGAACACCAAAATAAACAAAAAGTCCAAATGCACATAAACAAGATATAGTAGCTAAAAAGGGGAATCCCTCACTAGAATAGGTATGCCTCACCCAAGAGAGGCTTGATACTCCCTTGAAAAGATCATAGGTATCAAAATCAGTTATAAGGTCCATCGCAGGCTTAACAACACAGTGGGTCAGATCACCCCAGAGAGGCAATCCTCCATTAAGGTTTTGCTTTTACTGACCCTTATCTGACTCATATTACCTTGTAGAATAACCCTTGCAAGTAACCTTTGTGGTTACCTATTTCAAGAAATTAAATCCACCACGATATAACCAATGCGCAGGTGAACATTCATAAGTTAGGTCCACCATATGGGAAGGGTAACAAAGCCCAAAATATTGATATCACTACCTCTCACGGAGGTAAAGGTACTAGGAAGAACCCCAAAATACAAATAGATCCCTAGAAATATCTTTGACACTAATAAGTTATTAGAGGGATATTTCTGCAACCAACTTCACACAACGTTGTGCTTAAATTTGGTGTGAGAGGAGAATCCTAACGTCACTAATTACACAATGGATTTCTCCTCTCCTTTGTCAGACACATATGGATTAATGTAGGCCAGAAGTAACCGGGATGTATAATATTTTGGGTTATTGCCAGCCCAGAGAAATGACCACCACATGCTCCAGTGTGGCATTTGTTTAGAATGAGCTATGTTTTTTTGTGGATAAGCCACCGATGAAGAATGCAATCTACACCTTGATGATACAAAGTGTCATCGAGTATGAGATAATTTCGTGCCTGATGGAAAATTCGTCGAAGCTCATCATGGGAAGAAGAAGCGGGGAACTTCAAAGTCTGGATATAGACTTGTATATCTCCATACTAGGGGTCTGGAGATGTGATGAGAAAAAGATCTCCTTTGATAGGATATTCTTCAGGTGACCCGTCAGGATTTTTCAATGACTTATGGTTGAGTTTTAATTTTTCATGCATTAATTAACCATTTGAGAAACTTAGTGAAAGAATGAGGAAAGAAGAGGAATTATGAAAGCCATATACACATTTGTAGATCTGAAATGAAACAAAAGACAACAAACCATAACACGCAGATTGATAACGGAGTTCGGCACAACTTTGCCTACGTCTCCGGGCCTTTTCTCTTTGGGGGAGGCTTCTTTATTTCTGCTCAAAAGCTCAAAATTACATCGCTGCAATGCCAAATTGCTACAATACTAATCTTTTCATGTTCTTCCAGATCTCTAGAACCATGCAAAGAAAACAACATGCAAAATGGACGTCTGGAGCTCCCAGAAATGATCCGACAACGTCTCCTCCTCAAAAGCTTCTCTGCCTCAAAATGGCTTTGGCTTGGTTTCTCTTCAGCATAATTCTTCTCTGAATGCCCCCTCATGGCCTCAAACAGGCCTGGGTTATATAGTTGGGAAGATGGTTTCTCATCTCCAACTTCCTCCCAAAATTTAGGCTCCAAAACTACCCGATAACTCCCCAAAACCATTAAAAATAGGCTTAATTACCATTAAAACCTAAAAATTGGTTATAAAACCCACTTTATAGTTAAATTTGGGCCTAAGCCCCCTTTTTCCCAGTGCGTGCCCCCTTGACAGGGTCATATGGGTTCATATGGCCAAGCGCTAGCCCAAAGGGCTAAGCGCTGGCTCCTCTCCATTCAATACTTTGCAATATATTTCATATTGTAGGTTTTATATCATAAGCAATAATTTGGTGTATTGGCAAAAGACCATTTCTTAAGGTGTTGGGCTTGGTGGTGGTCATGGGTTCAAATCCCATAGACCCCAAAAACAATTTTTTTTTGAAACAGCCACTTCAACTGATGACTGGGTGTCACGTGGCTGCCCATGACTGGGCCACGTGGCATCTCCCCATTTGACGGATTAATGCCACTTGTCAGTTTTTGACTGGTCCAATTGCCTGCCACATGTCTTCCTTGTCAGCGAACCTGCCCAATCACCATCAGCCAGAGAGTGACACATCATCTCCTGCATAGTCAGCATGTTGATGTCATCAGCATTGACTTTTTGACCAGTTGACCTTTGACTTTTTACCTGTTTGGGCTTCCGATCAGAACGTGATAACTTTCGCATACGGAGCCCGTTTGACAAAGTAAATATACTGTCAAAATCAGGAAAATGAGACAAACGCAATGGCATAGGTTTCGTCGCATTCCGAGCACTTTCATTTTTGAGCATTTTTCAAGCCCTGTCAGGCTTCTGGATCCGATTTTGGATCACACCTCCCCACAATAAGACCTTTTGGTCCCCAAAAGGTTACTGACCAATCAACAAGATCGGGATAGGCCACCCGGCTTGCTCTCTGTCTCTGAACTCTGTCCTGTGCACCTGTCTCATCAAGATCAACTGTAACACAATCATGACAACTAACAGCATATTGTTAGCCATTTGAACCCTATTACATCTTACTGAAGCCACTATCATCCATGTAGAAAACATTGCTAATGACAACATCAAAAAGATGACTGCAAATGAGCTGATATACTTTAGATATATGCACGACATGCGCTTATCTTGAAGCAACTTATGATTGATTTTCCATTCAACAACCATGTCTTGTTCTTTCTTAAGATCAATTACTTCATTTGAAACAATTATTGGTTTGGTGCATGCTTGCACTGCATTCGTTAATTGTTCCCTTGTTTGAAGTGTTTTATTTGCTTTAACACGATGAGCATGCACCACATAATCATGACCTGCTTTAGTGAATTGATATTGGTTCTTTGTTCTGTAGAAGATTGCTTTACGATCAAATAAGTATGGAATACCTAAGATCATTCCACATTCTCTTAATGACACAACATCACAAGTTACTTCGTCCACATACTTAGATGAAATTGCAAATTTAATTGTGAACTGTTTTGTTATGTGCATTTGATGATGATTGCTTATCCGTTTAAGTGTGTAAGGCTTATGATGAGTTTGTGTTTTTAATCCCAATTTCTTAACCNTTAGTGTGTCGCATGATTACCCTTATATGAAACAACTTTCTTCTACAATCAATATCTTCACCATTTTTACCTGTCATACCAACCAATGAAATCTTTGACTCATCACCTGAATCCGATCCCAAGTCTGTGGGATTTGATGTCGTTCCCACTGTTTGCGTTCCTTTCTTTTCCTTGAACCACTTTGGCCTCTTCTCGGGATGCAACTGCCAACATCTGTCCTCATCATGTCCCTCTTTCTTGCAATGCTTGCAAGAGGGCTTTCCTTCCTTCTTTGACACTGCATTTGCATTCTTTCCATTGCCATGCCTTTTCCTCTTGTCCTCTTTCCTCGAAGATGACGATTCCCCTGACACACCTACTTTCCCTTCTTCNCTCTTTCCTCGAAGATGACGATTCCCCTGAAACACCTACTTTCTCTTCTTCAATATGCATAGCTTGAACAAAAACCTCATCAAGGTTAGTGGTCCAAACATGAAAACAATGTTTCTAATATGCGTAGGCAAACCTCCTATATACTTCATAAGGGTTTCTTGTGTTTGCAAAGGAATGTCTAACATTAATGCCATTTTTCGAAATCCATCGGTGTATTCCTGCACTATTTGTCCTTTTATTAGTTTTAAATATTTCCATTCAATTATTTCTTTTTCTTTATAACCCAAAGGATAGAATTGTTTCCTAAGTGCAGAAATGAAATCCTTCCATGATGGAAATACATTACCCACATTTTGTGTTCCTTTTTGTAGCTTGCTTTGCCACCAGATAAGAGCTGTACCTGTAAGTATCAAAGATGCCAACTTGATTTGTGTGGCCTCATCCTTGATCTGTTGCACACTACAGTATACCTCCATCTGCCTGATCCAGTTTTCAAGTTTTTCTGCATTTACTTCACCATCATATATGGGCAACTCAAATTTTATATCAAGTTTTAACAATGGCATTTCATGTTTATTCTTATGAACATTTTTCATTCCACTAGATTTAGAACTTGAACTTGAAGAAGAAGGAGAAGAAGGAGGTGTTGATGGAGGTGAAGAAGGAATATAAGGATGGTCCTCTTCTTCTTCACTTTTTCCCTTTGAAGAATCACCCAAAACTAGTCGCTTCCGTTCCAAGTAATCTTCGTACAATACTTTCACCATCTCTGACATGGCAATGAATGTTTTCTGGAACTCTTTCCCATCTTGAGAAATCCCTTCTTCTGATGCCATCTTCTCGCTGTGAGAAGCTCTTTTTCTCAATCCAATTAATGGATTCTCTGCAACAATCTCACCTTCACCATGCTGTAGCTTTTCCCTGGTTAACATGCAAAACTCAAATCCAAACGTCAAATAGCTCTGATACCACTTGATCCGTCAGGATTTTTCAATGACTTATGGTTGAGTTTTAATTTTGCATGCATTAATTAACCATTTGAGAAACTTAGTGAAAGAATGAGGAAAGAAGAGGAATTATAACAGCCATATATACATTTGCATATCTGAAATGAAATAAAATACAACAAGCCATAACAGGCTGATTGATAACGGAGTTCGGCACAACTTTGCCTATGTCTCCGGGCCTTTTCTCTGTGGGGGAGGCTTCTTTATTTCTACTCAAAAGCTCACAAATACATCGCTGCAATGCCAAATGGCTAAAATACTAATCTGGTCATGTTCTTCCAGATCTCTAGAACCATGCAAAGAAAACAACACGCAAAATGGACGTCCGGAGCTCCCAGAAATGATCTGACAGCGTCTCCTCCTCAAAAGCTTCTCTGCCTCAAAATGGCTTTGGCTTGGTTTCTCTTCAGCATAATTCTTCTCTGAATGCCCCCTCATGGCCTCAAACAGGCCTAGTTTATATAGTTGGGAAGTTGGTTTCTCATCTCCAACTTCCTCCCAAAATTTAGGCTCCAAAACTACCCAATAAATCCCAAAAACCATTAAAAATAGGCTTAATTACCATTAAAACCCAAAAATTGGTTATAAAACCCACTTTATAGTTAAATTTGGGCATAATCCACCTTTTGCCCAGCATGCGCCCCCTTGATAGGGTCATATGGGTTCATATGGCCAAGCGCTAGCCCAAAGGGCTAAGCGCTGGCCCCTCTGCATTCAATACTTTGCAATATATTTCGTATTG